>JAYDZE010503886.1:0-15606 GCA_034509125.1 Monilaria moniliformis
GAAAGGTCACTAACTATATCCCCTTTCTCCCCCTCAGATAGGTCCTCAGACATATCAGCAACTGCTTCTCTCCGACCCCTTTCTCGCTCAAGCCGCCGTTTGTTCTTTCTCTGTGCCTCCTCCCCCTCGAGCTAAACACAATAATTAGTTTTAGACGGTTTTTATGCACAATATAAAATTTGGCCATTATAACAGAAGAGTATCTGCAAGTGTTGAACAGATCCACGCCTATAACAGTTTGGCATGATTCCGCCCTATCCTTGAAATCAAAGCAAAGAGGAAAATAACATTCATAACTGCTAAGAATTAATAAACCGAATGGGGCAGAAATTTTCCAGAAATCAGTAAGTATTGGCTATGGGAGCCTCCAATAAACTACACTACAGCATAAGATAATTCACCACCCTAAACTGCAGTTTATTTTATTGTAAGTAAAATGTCTGTGAATAAGTTTCAGGATTCAACTACAATAAAAATTATGTAAAGATAGATAATTAATGTCCAAGGCATATGTATTGTGGTATTCCTGCAAAAGATAGCAGCCACACAGCAGTTGGAGCCTATAGTGTTCCAGTCAGTGATCGCCTATTTCACAGCGAAGTTAGGAGACAATAATGAAATGCAGCTATTTCACATGATCGCCTATTTTTGAACGAAAGCTAAAGTATAAATTTTGAAGCGTGCTAACCATGGCATATGAAATAGACAGACGGGTGAAAGATGACATTAATTTTCGAATTTATTCTACATGGACTCTGCATTGCAATCAAACTCCTTTTTGATTACCTTCATATTTGCATTTCTTGCTTAGCGTCCAGTATAGCTAATTGTTTCAAACTAAACAAAAGAACCTCATACTTGTTTATTTTACTATGACATTAAGCATCACTGAACTAAATAACTAACAATCATAAAGGATTTGAACTAAATAGCTAACAATCAAAAATACAAATTTAGCGTCAATTCCATGCTTCCAAACAAAAACTATCGAGGACAATAAAAAGCATAATCCCTGCTTCCAACAAAAACCGAAAGGAAAAATCAAAGCAAAAGCATAAAGCAAACAGAGACACGCAAACTAGAAGAAAAAGAGACCACTGTAAACCATGATAACAAATAGCTCCATTGATCACAAATCGTCCAAATCAATATTGATTTCTGAAAATAGAAAATGGAAAAAAAGGACCTGCTTTTTCTGGCGAGCCAAATTCCAAATCCGCCAGCACATATTCTCGAGCCTCGTGTTCCTCTCCTGTGGACTTCGCGTCGCCTGCGCCTACAAATCCGCAGATTGACAGACATGCATCAAACGCATATACATTTCCAGAGTCAGAGAGGAAAAACGCAGTGAGAATTAACATACTCGAAGCCATGTGCGATGGAAGTCGGTCTCATCGAATCCCGTAATGACCTCCTCGACGAAGTATCTGGTAGGGCTGAACCTCCCCCTCTCCCGCAGCAGCAGAGATGACTTGGCTTCGTCGATGCCGGGGCCAACATCTAGAATCGCTTCCAAGTAGCTGTTTATCCAATCATTTCCTGCCATCGATCTTACACTTGTGTGTTTTGTTTGCGGAATTGATGATGATCAGTGTACAGAGAGAGAGTTGGGGGAGGATGTTTCTGGAGGTGGTGACTGGTGAGTGACAGAAAATAAAAAGAACATTGTAGAGAAAGAAAGTGAAAGATTCTGGTCTATTTTAGGGGGGGAAAAAAAAAGAAAAAAAAAAAAAAAAGAGAGAGAAAGCAACGAAAGGATTTGGTCCACTGAAGGTGCAGTCGTTTTGATTGGCTTTTCTCAGGTTGTTTGCCACATTTCAAAACAATTCAACAGTCATCCAATTTGAATTTGTTGTGAGAGTTGACGATGTATTTTTTTTAGCTTCAGTGGTGCGCTGCACTTGTTCAACAATTATTTAAGCTCGCGTGCATTATCAATGGTAAGATTTGGTGTCCTCCTGAAAAATGTTATTATTGCTGAGACTGCAGATAAGTTGGCCTACATGTGTTGTTATTGATAAGAGCGAGCGCTTTAATATGGATTAAGCTTCCTGTGAAAATATTATTATTGCTGATATGGATAAATTATTTATGGTTATTTAGCATGGCTTCCCAAAAGTCATAATATGATTGTCGATTTCATTGTATTAATTTTCATGTTCAAACGAATTAATTTTATTTGCGGAAATGTTAATATTGAGTACGAAGCAATTATTGATATTTGTAATCATAAAAAGGGTATTTTGAATTTTGATGCACTTTGCAAGTGATAATTCTTCTAAAAAATAATGATGGAGCTAACTTCAATTTGAGATCAAATTGTTTTGAGCCAAGTGAAAATGCTAAGGATAGAAGTTATGTGTGTATTTTTTCAATAAATATAAATCATGAAACACATTTTAGTTGGATGAGCTATTAATGAAGCATAGTTTGGTTATTTCGAGTCTGCAAAAAAAATCAAATGGCTGCAATTCATTACCGGAAAGTGATGAATGAGCTCTCATAATAAAAAAAATATATATATATATAATTCCTACTTAAACTACGTCTAAACTTGCAAAAACAGTAATAAAAGATTTGAAATTAATCATCGAACTGTATACATTGAATGGAAACAGAATCCCATCTCCATACAGAATAGATGAAACAAAGATAATAAATGATAATTACCCAATTATACCAATTAACACCAAAACTACTGAAAATTATGCAAACTTACCCGGTCGCAAACAAATTTGCCAATGGCTAGAAATTTTAGGGGTGAGCATTCGGTTTTTTGCCCAAACTGAACCGAACCGAAAAATCAATTTTTTTTAAAAATTAAAACCGAACCGAACCGAATTACCCGAAAAACCGAAATCCAAATTATGAAAACCGATCCGAACCGAAAAAACCGAAATTTTATAAAATTTTCCGAAAAACCGAAAAAAAAAAACCGAAAATCCAAAAATCCAAAAAATGTATATATAATATCTATATATTTATGTAAAAATATAAATATATGGATATATTAAATATATATATTCATATATAAATATATATATAACTGGTTGGCATATATTTAAATATTCTTTTGTCCATTTGTTTTCATTTTTTCTTGGTACTCACCTAGTAAAGTCGGTATTTCAGAAAGACAGAGAGACATACTCACATGAACACCAAAGATAAACTGATGGACACATGCAAGAAAGCGACACGTACGTGCTTACAATTTAACAAGTCCCTTATATTCTTTCTCACGCAAATAATTATCATAGGTGGCACCAATGTGTTCGTCTTATTCTTCACCGATCAATATCTAACAAGTGTCCACATGATATGCTTGCTTGGCCAACTCTTTCACCAACGATTTAAAATTGTGATACAACGTACACAAAGCTGCATCCAAGTTTGTGATCGTTCAAACTTAATTCTTCTACTAATTAGATCATCAAGTTCAAAATATAATTTCAATCTCAATCTCAATGAAAAACATAAATCGAACAAGAAGATGTTTTTATTTGACTCGATCCCATTAAGAGGCGTATTCTTAGGCGCACATACCGCATCCAACTACCATCAAAATATCAAACAAATTGTGGTTTAATTCAATCATACTGTATTGGGTAAAATTAGTATTAGCCCATTAATTATTTAAATTACATGATCCAACTTGCCCTTCCACTAGAATGGCTTATACAATCTCAACATAACCGCTAGACTATAAGATAAGTAAGCCTTCCAAACCATACAAGGGCGCGTCGAGTCCACGCAAAGGGCTTTTATTTTTTCAATTTTTTTTCTTCATAAAAGTCCAGTCATAAATAAGGCCTAGATGCGGGAGATATGTTGGTTCGTCGTACTAAGCCTTGGAAGAGGCGGTTACTTGATAATGAAGTCGAAAAGAGTCGTGGGAGACCCGTTCCAGAAGAATCGGAGCAGTTAGGGTTGAAATACACATTCCAAAGAAATCTTGACCGTCGCATGCCCGTTATATGTATTTGATACTACTAGGTCAACCGAACAGATAATCACTCGTACTCATTGCACTCTCATAAGTCCTCTCTCATGATTTTTCACTCCCCCGCTCTCTTCCAACTTCTGAGCTTTTAACTCATGAAGGTTTTGATCGTCTGAGTAGCCCGGATGGTCGTCACCTCTTAGCCAATCGTGTTTGCTCCAGTCAGCCGGAACCACTCGATTGACCGAATGATCCATTCAATATCGCTATATTATAATCGTTATTACTTTACACACTATTTACGTTTATTACACCAGTTATTCTTTACTGACTTGAGCGTCAGAGGCTCTTCCATCGACACCCCACTGGTTCTCCTATGAGGGCTTTAATGTTGCTTGTGATTTTAGGTTGTTAATACTCGTCGAATATAACGTTTCTGGCATCCGTTCCGTAATTGTTGGATTCACCTCTCACTCTAATTGTGAACTGAAAATTCTCAGTACAAATTACTAAATTATAAACATCATCGCTGACTAATTTTAATTAAAAAGAACAAAAAAAATGAGTAATAAATAATAAATAAATAAACATGATTCGCGGACGTCCGCGCTCTAAGTTTTAAGGTTTCGTGAAATCATGCTATATTGCTATTCAAACTTGCTCATTTGTCAAGTCAATAATGTATATGGGAACTTGACGTTACCTTATATACTATAACTGTATCGATATTGGCATCTAACAACTACAATGCTATTCTTTTTTTCTATAAGTTCAATTTTATTTATTTTCAATTCAAGACTCTCGTATAAATATCAAAATTTACGGATACTGTAATGTCTACCACTTTTAGTTATTGGGTCCTCCCCTCTTGTCATTAAGTTGGGTATACCCTATATAGAGTGGGCTTTTGATGAATTGGGCATGATTTGGTTTGTGGTCTTATCATTTAATATGTTGTAAGATATTGATTGAACGTAGATATTTAATTTGGCGTACTCGATTATAGATTGAATTCAACAAATTTAGTGGTTCAATTCAATGGGCAAAGTTGATCTACTGAAAAGTTACTATGTCATAGTTACTATGTCATACGCTTAATGCATTTTTATGCCCCCCCTCTCAATCAATTTGTGGATCATCAACAAAAATTGCTGTTGCAGTATTCAGTTTTCATTTGCGAAAGCCAAATTGCACAAAAAATAATTTATTATAACAGTTGATTAGAGAGGAAATGGGTCTTGATTTGACGAGGTAACCACTCAGATCATGTATTATTCAATTATCTCTTTTCATTTCCTTTCTTTAATTATGCATGAAAACAAACATCCGTAATTTTTGCTATTAAAAATGTGTACAAATCACATGCAAGGATTAAACTAGATTTGGAAAATCATACATGATAAATTCGACCTCTTAAACATCTTGAATATAAGTGAAAGATTGGAAATCAATTCCAGATCTTATTGTATCAACATCTATAATGATTACTATGTTTTATATTGATTATACTTAGTGGATCAATTAGCCAATTTAGTCTTTGCTATAGGAGCTTAGTAAATGTACAAAAAAAAAAAAAAAAAAAACCCTAAAACTATGTCTTCGGAAACATCAAAAAGTGAGACTTTTTGTCTTGTAATAGAGATATTTAGTATCAAATTCTACAATTTCATCCCTATAATAAAAAAAAGAGAAGAAGAACACGAAGTCATAAATATAATAGTTGATAGCTCTTATCCTAATCAAATATTACAGGTTGATTTTTTTTGTAAATGTAACTATCATCACTAAAAGAACATAACAAATGCTAATTAATGTACAAAGAAATTTGAAGATGTTTGATATTTCTCGATACACATCCCCGAAATAAAAGTTGTAGTCAAACAACATTTTTGGAAATGAATAGATTTTGCAATTGATCTGAAAACTACAACTGTGATAAACTAATTTTTGGACGATCTTCATGTATGAAATGAAAATGACATTATATAAAACAGTAGCTAATATTGATTGAATGGCGACGACTATTCAATCGACCAAGGAAAACGAAATGAAGTTCTTCGAGCGAGTGAAGAAATTTCCATGTGTGCCCCATCAAACAAGCTTTGAATATTCTCATCCGAATTTCATTGCAAGACTAAAAAAAAAAAGGCCAAAGAAAAATGTACTGAATAATGTCCACACAAATGGGAACCCACCAATTTTCCGGGATCCTTCCGCCTTCGGCCGGTCTGTCTAAACTCCCATTTCATTCTTCTTTCACATTATTATCACTTCAATCATGATTAGATATATTCACATAGAACATAGAGTGATGTATGTTTGTGCGTATACATATCACCCATCGCATGATTTGCATCTCTGCTATCAGCCGCCTTTATTCAGGTCTGATCCTTTGACTTCAATAAATGCATGACCCGCATTTAATATTGAGAAAGTTTGGTAGTACTCTTGGGAATTTGAAGTGAGATATGGGTTTATGATAAAGTTGTAGTCTTTCTTGGGTTTTTCTATGTGGACTTTGCAAATTATGAGTAATTATTGAGGAAAAAGCTGTGGGTGGTTGGCGTATTGAACTGGGAGAGCATAGTTTCTGTTTCTGTGGTTTCAAAGGTTTGTGCTCTAGTTTGGGTCTGGTTTTGTTTGTGGGTTTGACTAATCTTGATTTTTGATGGAGCCTTGATTGGTGGTTTGGAGTTTCATCTATCTAGTGTGTGTGTGTGTCTTAGGAATTCAGTGTGGTTTTGAAGATTTCTTGTTTCAGGATTTAGATTTTGAAACTAGTGCAGTTATTCTAGCTGCTTGAATATGGCATCTATTTAGTGAAACTTTATATTATACCGGTACAATAAAATTGTGAAGTAATAAGCATCTGCAATTCTGACCTGTGCTTATTTATCTGGTTTGTTGGTTTCTGCAGCAGTTTCCGAAGATTTTTGACTTGGTGTATCGGGCTGATTGTGCTTGCTTGAGCAAAGGAATCTCTGAACCATGAATGGAGATTCAGTTTTGTAACTGAATTATGGCTCCATCTGTTTCGACTTCCCTATCTAGGCTGTAGCCAAGCTTGCGTGTTGTTGTGGAGATTCATCTTTTAGAGAATTCTGCTCTGCCCTTCCAATGGAAATGGGACTAGTTTTGCTAACGTTGTGCTTGCTCGTGGAATCTACTTTAACAGCTGCCACTGGGTTGTTGGAGCATGAAACGGCTTGTGGAAAGTACCATGTTAGTAACTCAAATGATCCTAGTCGTGTACTCTTCTATATTGACGGCAAATTGGTAAATAGGCATTTATTCTGCAAGGCTATGCGCGATTATCATGAGAGACAATGCTTTGTTCAGGAGAATGTCAGAAATAAGTATTGCCAGTCATTAGGTACTATCAACTTATCCAAATTATAATTTTGGCTCTTCAGGAAAAAAGAGATTTCTGTATTAATCACCTAGATTTTGTTTTTATACTAATACTTTTTTAATCATTTATCTTGCAGAGAAACTGCCTTTGCTGTCTGGGAGAAAATCCCTGCACGCTGTTGCTAGAGATGGATATAGTGAGATTGATTCTGATAAAACAACTTTGGGTGGAAAGGATAAATATGATAATCCTATATTAAAACCGAAAGTGCTAGCCATGGCAATCCCGGCTTTCTTTCTTTTGTGTTGTACTTTAGCCTGTCCGTGCTTTCAAGCAAGGAAAAAGGATTCTGGTCATACTGTTCTCTCCAAGGAACCAATTTCAAGTGAGTCACATCACCAACTCTCTTCAGATGTTTGCAGCCATTTATTATTTTTTGGTTTCTTTTGGATGCAGGGTTGTTGCCACATGCTGTCATAAGCATATGTTGGTACCAAGTTTGATTGAACTGGAATCATAAGCTATCCTTTCTAGTGTAATTGAGTTTGGTGGATTGGCTTCATCGTGCACTTTTATAAGTGATTACTTAAGAAAATTTGTGTATGGTTTTCTCCCACGTCACTATAGAGTATTATAGTGGAAGCACACTCAGCCACCCAAGGATTCGTACATAAACAAACAGAGCATCTATTTTGACATGTTGACTTCAGTGAAGCTTTTTTCGAGTCTAGCTTCTTTGTCTTGAACTGTTGCAAACCCTTGCATAGGTTAGAATCTAGAAAATTTATCGCATACCTTTCTCTTGTGTGTTAACTGTAGTTTTCTACCAGAATGGCGTTCCATACTTCTGTTCTCAGCTTTTCTTTTCTTTGAAGTTTAATTTGTACATTAAGCTCTGAAATTTGATGCCCTTGATTTGATGGACCAATAATTTGTGTTTCTTGACTTGTTAGTCTGTATTGGATGATTGCTTTTGTAATCTATTGTATACAACAAAGTATGCACCTGCTGCTCCCTCGATTCTGTATATACATACACTGGCAGAACTCTTCATGCGTTTATTCATATTTAAGTTGCAAGGATCCTGCCTTTCTTTATTACTGACACATGCACTGTTCTTGCAGTTGATTCAATTTCATCTTTAGAAATGAATCCTATACTTGAACAGTTTGCTAGCAGCCCACAAAGAGTGCCGCCGAGTTCCTTGAGAGTGCCCCCAAGTCTTTCAAAATTTTCAATGTCAGCGAAACTCAATAGGCTCGGATCTGTTCATTTAGATTTGCACCAAGTTGTGAGGGCGACACGAAACTTTTCTTCTTCATTACTAATAGGTGAAGGAGGGTATGGAACTGTCTACAAGGGTGAACTACCAGATGGCCAGGTTGTAGCCATCAAACGAGCAAAAAAGGTATTGGATCAATTTCTTTGCAATAAACGTGCAGTTCATGCTACCGTAGCTTTGTGTTTACAGATAACTACACGTGACTCTAATTGTTAGTGAGGATTTCTTAAACTGATTGTTGCGTTCACATTGAACTATTGAACTACAAAAATAAAAGGAAATCATTCTACAAATATAGATTGGGATTTCGGTGATTCTGGTCATTTTCATGATAGGAATTTTGAGTCTTTGACTATCTTAAAAAAGCTATACTGAAAAGTGTTTGCCTAAGCTTATGTAAGAGATATCGCAAGCTCTCATTTTTTACGAACTGTCATACTAGTTAGAACTTATGAGGTCGGGAATTGTTTTAGAACTTGTGAGATGGTAGATCTTATATTGAAATAACGTGATTGGATAAAATAAAGTGGAGTTTTCATGATGTTAATAACAATAAGTTTGTAATTAAAATGAGTAAATGTTAGTAACGATAAATGTCATGGTTATTCTGGTAAATGTATTTATTTTTGGTTGTGGGAATGAGTGCAGGAACATTTTGAAGCCCTGCGGACTGAGTTCCGAACTGAAGTGGAACTTCTGGCTAAAATCGAGCATCGCAACTTAGTGAAGCTTCTAGGTTATCTTGAAAATGGAAACGAACGCCTGATCATCACGGAGTATGTGGCCAACGGTACCCTTAGGGAATATTTAGATGGTATAGCCTCTAGACTTGGGAAAGTGCCAATTCTTTTCTTGTTATGTGATGTTAAATACGCAACGTTTGGCTGATGTTTCTGCTAGGTAACAAGGGAAAGATATTGGATTTCAATCAGCGACTCGAGATTGCCATCAATGTTGCTCATGGCTTAACGTATCTCCATCTATATTCCGGTAACAGCTCAAATTCTACAGACTAGATTTAGCAGCTTTGAATCTTGAATTCATTTAGATCTACCTGTATTCCTGATTCATGAGTCATTGCTGCTATGCCGTTCGCATTAGTTTTGTTAGCTTCAGTATCTAGTTGATTTGATTTTGTGGAGATTTCGATGGCTGATGATGATAACGATTTTGCAGAGAAGCAGATAATCCACAGGGACGTTAAGTCCTCGAACATTCTGCTGACGGAGAGCTTGAGAGCCAAAGTCGCGGATTTTGGATTCGCTAGGCTGGGAGACGACACTGAGAAAACTCACGTATCGACCAAAGTAAAGGGGACAGTGGGTTACCTCGATCCCGAGTATATGAAGACGTATCAACTTACGACAAAGAGCGATGTGTACTCGTTCGGGATACTGCTTATAGAGATATTAACCGGGCGTCGGCCCGTGGACCTCAAGGGAGCGCCGGATGAGAGGGTGACGTTGAAATGGGTAAGTTTGTGTTCTACATCCAGATGCACGGTGCATCCATCCTAATTAAATCATACCTTATTGGGGATTGGTGAACCCTAATTGGGGCAGATGCACCATATATTCGGATGCATACAGGTTTTTGCCCTTTCCAATCGTAAGCATGATGCCGTTGGTTATGCAGGTTTTTCGCAAGTACAACGAAGGGAGATATTGGGAGATGGTGGATCCTCTGCTACATGAGAAGATAGATAAGGAGATCTTGGAGAAGATGTTTGGATTGGCGATCCAATGCGCTGCGCCAACACGAGCCGATCGGCCGGATATGAAAGCCGTGGGAGAGCAGTTGTGGGGGATTAGAATGGACTACTTCAAGAGTGAGAGGAGAGATTGAACATAAGTTGTCCTGTGCTGTGTCGATGCTTTGTTTCCTTGCTCAACCACTATTCTTATAGAGTTTGATGTATCAATTTCATTCATATTTGCCGTCCCTCTCTATATTGTGTGTGTTTTTTGATGAATGGCGTATATATATGTTTGGTGAAGATTGCACAAATACAGTCCCAAATATTACAAGGAAAGGACAAACAGTCCAGGGGTGTGATCAAGCCAACTCAAATACCACCATACTCAAGTTTAATCTGTGTATTATCGAATCATGCCCCGACTTTTATTTATTAAATATTTGAAAACTCATAACTTTGTTCAGTCCCAAGCGAGATTTTTAAATTTCTTATTTAAATATTTCGAACCAATTATTTAACAAACTTATTCACGAGCTAACGATTTAAATATCGCTAAATTCAAGCTTAATTCATTTAGCTAGCGGACACAATTTATTTATGCAGCGCAACTGTATTATTCTTAGAGAAGACAATGAGGATATATTCCATGTCGCTATTCTACATGATTCGATACGTCGTATTCAATATGTAATGTGATGCCATTACTTAAATCTACTTGCCATTTCTTTAACCTCATTTATGTATTTCCATATTTTCCAAAGTTTTCTTTATACATGATGCAGTTAGTTAGTGAAGATGTACACTAGAATCATATACTACTATTTCTCATTCAACATGCAACATTACATTCATCCCTGTTATATTAATTCACTCATTCAATGGTAAAAATGCTAAAAAAAATCATTTTATTCTTATAAATACAAGTAACGTTTTTTTAAGTTTTCAAATAATAATTGAGTAAGAAGTATAAAATTGCCTACTTTCATAGTATACAAAATTTGACGGTTAAAGATACTTATTTAAAATATAATAGTTGTATTCCCTCCTTCCACGAAAAACATATAACAATTACTTTATTTGATATCCACAAATAGTATATCACTTTCTTGTTTAGGACAATAGTTGCATTTCTTTCTTCCACAAAGAGCATATAACAATTATTTTATTGGGTATCCACAAATAATATATCACTTTTTTTAAGACATATTCTACACTCCATTTTATATTTTAATTAGAAACATCTCTTATTTAAAAAAAAACACGCTTTTTATATATAATAAGAACCTTAATAATACTCTCTATCCATGAAAAATACTTCTACCAATATGTATCTAACTATTTTCTTAGGGAGAGAGTAGTATTTACTTTGGCAATGTAGCAACAAATTACCATCCTCTTGTTAAACCAGTTAATTTCCGAAAGGACACACCCACCTTAATTAATTAGACTTATCCATCATTACTTAAATTTTATTTGTCACTAATTGTAATTTGTTAATTACAATTGAGATTTAATTAGAACCAATCAGCGTGACTCTCCTGAAAAAGCGACAATCTAACTCTATCCATTGGCATTTATGATTTCCGACGATATACCCAGTGATGAGGTGGCGGCTTCTTACTGGCTGATACATTCACTAATTTTTTTCTCCTAGGTCAACTCAATTGTCGGCAAATGCAAAACGCCTTTCGTTCAAACCCTCGAAAATCGCGCACGTAAACTTCAAAATTACTCTTTAAGTCTTAATCTTGTGTAATAATTAAACTTGTGTATAATTTTACACATTGTATATGAAATAAAAAATGTTTTTATTTGAATATATATATAGATACCTTTTCATGGTTTTCTCTATATAAAGCTTTTGAAAAAAAAATGGTATTTCTTTCTAGATCACACATATAAATAAAAGAAATTGAAAGACTCGAACGTGACATCTTATGGATGACTTGGGATTATCAAATATATTAACCCATAGTTTTAGGTTCATATTTTTTTGAGCTCATTTTAGGTTCATATTTGCAATCACTTTTGAAATACTGGATGATAATTAATGTAAGATGATGGTAACTTTTAAATTATTTACTGCAACTAATTCTAAAAGAAACTTTTGAATTCCATATTCTTTAGTAGTATTTCCTTCTTTACGTTAATAATTAATCATAGTTTACTACTTCAAGAGAATGGAAAAGGTTATGTAGGTGTCATTTTATAAAATTTGAGATTGATTGCTATATACTTAGAGATACATTTTTCCACAATAAGAAATTTTAAAATGTGAAAATAAGACCAGAAATACATGAATGTTTGAAGTTTTATGTGAAACTTGAACTGGATAAGTATATAAATGGGTTCACAATCACAGCTGGTAATAAATGATTTGCCCATAGTTTTGGCTGTTTGCGTATTGTTTGGCCGACCTTTAAGCATTGATTACAACGGCGGAATTAGAAGCGGTAAACCTACTGTAATCACAAACCCGCCATTAATCCACAACACTTTTGACTACAATTGGGATCAAGTCCGCATCCACAGCTCTCACTCTCTCACTTCCATTTGTCGCACAAAATAGGAACAGCGACAACGAAGATACCACCAGCTTCGAATTCGTAAATCACAAGGCGCAGAGCTAGTTGATTTTTTTGACATGTCGTTCATAGCTGGTTTGGTGATCGGATTGGTCGTCGGTTTAGCGCTCATTGTTGCTTTTGTCCGCTCCGAAAATGCCCGATCCAAGCACCGCTCCGACCTCGTAACTTGATTTTTCCTATTTCACCTTTCAAATGAGAGTTGAATTACTGTTTGTGTATAGTTGAATCTATGTTTTCATTGATTTATGTTTTTCTTTTGAATTTTTGGAAGGCTGCTACAGTTACGTCATTTGCGAGAATGACGGTGGAGGATTCGAGGAAGTTGTTGTCGCCGGAGTACTATCCTTCCTGGGTAGTGTTTTCGCAGCGCCAGAAGGTTTGCTTCGTGTTTTGCTTGTTCGATTCGATTCGTATCTATGCGGATTCGTTGAGGCTAATGTATTCTTTTTCCGAATGGAAATTCAGTTGACTTGGCTTAATGTTCAGCTCGAAAAGATCTGGCCATACGTGAATGAGGTGCGATTTTTTCGCTGCAATTTGAGTATTTATAATTTTATTTTGTTTTGTAATTCTTGAGTATGAGTTATGTATTCTTTCGATGCTGCACTGTGTTAATGTTTGGATTATGGCGGTTTGAAGGCTGCGTCGGAGCTGATAAAGGCTAATGTGGAGCCAGTCCTCGAGCAGTATAGGCCAGTTATATTAGCTTCTTTGACCTTTTCCAAATTCACGCTTGGAACTGTAGCCCCGCAGTTCACAGGTTTGATTGTGCATTTCCCTTACTTGATATCAACTTTATGTGGTCTTGTTCTTGTTCTTGTTCTCTAAAAAAAAAATTTAAATTCCCCCCCGCCCCCCTCCTTTTCTTATGTTCTTTTCTGTCTTGAACTTTTATGTGCATATACAACAAAAAATTGAGCGGGCAATTGAGGAATTATTACTGAAGGTTGGAAAAAGAAAATGAAATGTCACAAATTAGGATATTCGCTCATGAACTTATCACTCCTCTCTTCTGCTCTAGAAACATGTAATAGATTCCGATAAGCTGATGGGTTGATTCACTAGCTTCATGTGGTTTACTGGAAGCCTGTTTACTCAAATATTCAGCTGTCTTGTTCGTTATTGTTGAAGTTCGGTGTTGACTTTACCAGCACCCGCTACTCATTGGCGAGAGGATGTTTGATTATGCTATGTCTTTCTCGCCGTAGCAAAGCATATATTATTACCATAGGCAGTAAATCGATGGAGCACGACTCAGACAGAACTGAATTTTAAGAAAAATAAGTTCAAGGACTGTTGATTTATATGATTGGTAATTATTTATATTTTCTGCCATTTAGTACTTGGAAAAAGATAATATTGGTGGAAGCACAATGCTGGCCTTTAGTGAAATGTTAACTTAAATATGACCTAGCAACATAGGTAGTCTATAAATTTAGAGCTTAATAGACAGGCCGCACTTTGGTGGTTTGTAAACTTATGCAAGAATGGAAGTTCTTTCTAATGATCCATGCATGTGGCATCGTCACCAAATAATGACCGTAATAGTTCTTGCTCCTGTTTTCTCTGCTCAAGCTGAAAGATTTGAAGTGCTGTCATCTGGCTTGGTTTTGCAAATTACAATATGACAGACACTAGCTATGATGCTTCAGGAGTTTCAATAATAGAAGATGGAAGTGAAGGAATCACTATGGAGTTAGAAATGCAGTGGGATGGAAACCCCAATATAGTACTTGATATCAAGACTTATCTTGGCGTTGGTCTTCCCGTGCAGGTATCTTGTTGACATTTCTCTGTCCTTCGAATTTTATGTGTCCATTGTTGTTGAAATAAGCCTAACAGGGTGATTAATGATTTAAAGGCCAAAATCATTAGGATTTTCTGAATCTGAAGTGCATGTGGTGGTTACAGAGACTATGGTTTCAACCAACAGGTGCTCTTTGGTGTGCAAACTGTGCGTGCACTCTCTGTCTCTTAACAGAGGTTTTCCGTATTGTTAATGTCATTGTCAATAAGCATTTCTCTTGCCTCATCTGGCCTTTTTATTGGTGGTAGCATATATAAAAGGCTTGAACTGGAAGCCTGATATATCTGCACTACATGTCATGTTAATAGTGATAACAAATTCTTCAATCGAAATGTACAGAAGGAACCAAGACATTTTCTTTTGTCTTTTGTCTTCTTTTTTTCCCCTTTTCTATGCAGGTCTATAATTCCTTGTCAATTAAAAAATCATTCCTTCTCATTGGGGGTGATACACAGATTATATAGATAGTCAGTTCACGAACTTCCTTAGCAATTTTTGCCGTGTCTGCTAATATCCTCATGCTAAATTCATCAGCTATCATTTTATTATATTATCAATAGCTATCAGAGTCTGCCTGCGCATGTGTGAGTGTGTGTTTGCATGTAAAAGAATGTTTGCATATAGAATCATTCATGAACATGGGAGGATCTACTTTATCCATTCATAGCCTCATTCAACCTGTATGTTGCATCATAATGAGTATAAAATACCCAAGGCCTTTTCAGTTGGTAGTTGCTTAGCTGTGCCTTTTACATTTTGATATACTGCTTTTCACCAAATTTTATGTTCACTTATTATATATTATTTTGATTAAAACTGCAGAGTCCTTGATTATGTAATGGTTGTTTCTTTGTTTAGGTGAAAAATATTGGGTTCACTGGTGTCTTCAGGTTGATTTTCAGACCATTAGTGGACGAGATTCCTTGCTTTGGAGCTGTTTG
>JAYDZE010503997.1:0-15605 GCA_034509125.1 Monilaria moniliformis
GATAGTAAGTTGTCTAAGCTTAGTGACCGAAGTGCCACCAAACTTATCCTTAAGGTCATCCCACATGTCTTTTGCATGCTCATGCCTTCGGAACTCGCACATGATGTCATTTTCCATACTACTAAGCAACGTATTGCGAGCAGTGGAGTTCTTCTTTTTCCAAGCCTCATAAGCCTCTCGGTCCCTTCTATGTTGGGCCGTAGTTCCATTTTCAGGCTCTTCCAGAATATGGTTTAAGGTCTCATGAACCTCGGCTTCCTCTAATACATACTGGATTTTCATACTCCAGATTTCAAAATTGTCCCCATTGAGCTTTTCACCCTTGTTAAGCTCAGCAATTATATTTTTCGAAACAGAAGCCATTTCATTCAAGGATAGCTACACAATCACAATTAAATATACATATAAATTAGCAAACACGATTTTATTGCAACCAACCAAAAAAATGGAACGAAGAGTTCACGAAGCTAACAATCAAATTCCATACAAATGTTTTGATTTTCATAATTTGATCATGTCCTTTTAATTATTGTCACAAAAAAATTATGAGAATTAAGACAACACATATCTTAGAACTCCCACTAGGTGCATAATTTCACAAAAAAACACAGCAAAACATGTTTATATATAGAAAACAAATTCCATAATTAAAGATGTAATTTTAAAACAAAAAAGTTAACAACAAAAAACGTCTACACATCAAGGTCCAACACTAGGACTGGGAATGATTTCATAAAATCTTCAGGTAGCTCGACACTCAAATTAGTCATCCATGGCATGCCAATTATTTTGTGATTTCTAGCGCGTGTCGAGGAGCTCGTAGCGAGGATCGCAGTCCTCTTTGCCCCTCTCTTTATACATGCTTTCACAAAATTGGTAATAAGGACATCATACTTTTGGTTCTTATTAGAGGACCAAAGTTGAATCAATATGTCCCTATCTTTGTCTGACGTAATAGTGTCCTGCAGCATTTTGTACTTTATGTAGTCATCTCTCATATACATGCTACCCTTCCAAATTATTTCTTGAATCTGCTTGTTTACTTTAATGACGTGTTCGATGATAGTGTCTTTAGGATCCATCCTATAATCGCTCAGTTTCATCATGAGGTGGAACATTCGCTTATACTGAACCCCAGTCCGTATAATCATAGGAGTCCTAACGTATCTCATGTTGTTCTGTAACAAATACAGATAGTATAACAATGAGCACAAACCATAATATGTTTGTGATTAAAAAATATTAATCAATCATTGTTATATATACTGAGCATTAATGAAGGACACGTCATGCAATTTAATTTCATGACATTTAAAGAATATACGTATTTATGCATATAAAAAATGTACCACAATTAGTTTCATCATTATTTAAGAAACAAGGAAAAAAACATGTAATATATGCATTTAATAAAAATGCAATTACATACATATATATATGCATAAGTATATATCCCATATTTAAACAAACGATTAAATTTGGGAAAAAATTTGGCAATAGATTCCATGGGAATTAATTTGAAAAAAACTCATATATATATACCAATTAATGCAATAAGATGCATCACGTCAGAAGCACACAAAAATGGAAAAAAATGATTGGTAGTGCCTCACTTTAAAAAAAACAAACCGACATGTCTTGGGATTTTAGGAATTGATTTCCAAGAAAACTTAGTTTCCAAAGGAAGCGTTCCAAAAACAAATTTGATGTTTAACTACATAAACAACAAAAAGAATATAGAGGCATTCCGTCAAACACATAGAGTGCAGGAAATATGCTTCCAAAGAAATTGACATTTCGAATAAGCAAACAATCAGAATCGATAACTTGCGGAATTTACGGGGTTAACGAAAACTTACCCAGATCGTTTCTGCGATGGTTCGATATACTGATCGGGCTTGATATCACGATATACGAAAATCAAACTACTATCCACGACCTTATCTTTCGATATATCGGAGAATCGAACTAAGGATTACAAGTGTTTTTCTTCTATTTTGCTCTATTTTCTTTTGTCTTCTTTTTCTTATAAAAACATATACATGATGAATGTATATATATGTGAACAAAGTGGAGAAAATGATAACCACCTTAAGCATGGCAGTTATATCAAGAGTTGATAACTGCTCATGAAAGGAGTAACTGCCCATTTTGGGCGACATTGGTTAACACTGCCTGTCACATATTTAGGCATCCCCCCTCGGTGCGAACTCGCGGAAGATTCAAACTTGGAAGCCAATTATTGATAAAGTGGAGAAAAGATTAGCCCAAAGCGAGAAGTCTGTCGAAGGCGGGAAGACTGGTCTTGATCAAAGCAATCCTCAATAATTTGACGATGTACTATATCAGCTTATTTTGTATGCCCAAGAGTGTGGTTTTTCGCACCATCCAACTTCAAAAACGGTTCTTTTGGAGCAAGAAAGAAGGGGCTAAAGGGGGAAATCTGGTCGTTTAGGAAACAATTCAAAACCATTTGAATCAAGGTGGATTGGGATTAGGTGATATTTTCACTAAGAATGCCCGCTTATTGTACAAATAGTGGTGGAGATTCAATAATGAGCAAAGACCACTATGCAAGGAAATAGTGGAATCCAACCATGGCGACGAACATTCGGGAGACTTTCAGAAGCTGCAAGATAAGAAGCAAACTAGCCTTTGGAATAAAATCATAGATTTTGGAAGCTTCAATAAGGATATACAAGAAGTGACAGCAAAAGGGATTCGTGTGAAAGTAGGCAATGGGGCGCGAACCAAATTTTGGCTGGATTACTGGATGGGCGAGAAAAGCCTCAGAGAGATGTTCCCCAGACTCTTTGAGGTGTCTACCCAGAAAGAAAAAAAAAAGAAAAAAAAAAGAGAGAGAGGTCATTGAGAAAATGGAAAAATGGGAAAGAGGAATTCGGAGATGGACTCTTCAGTGGAGGATGAAACTATTTGTCTGGGAAGATGAATTACTTGGAGAACTCATTCTAGTTGTGAATCAGTTAGCTTTGAGTGTAAACACTAGTGATGTGAGGATTTGGTTTTCTAACAAGTGCTGCTCCTTTTCGGTGTTTGATTTTGTATTGCAGGTTCGCTAGCAGCAGAATCAAGACAATGTATCGTGTAAAGTTGGACGAATGGCCTGGACAAATCTTGCCCCTCCCCCATCGAGCACAGCTTCAAGTATGGTTCATTCTCCAGCGACGACTCAATACCAAAGAGACACTCTTCAAACTTGGCGCAAAGGGGATTGAAGATGATTGGTGTACTATTTGCAAGGAGGAAACATAATTGATCGAACACCTCTTTTTCAGTTGCAGAATCTGAGCTAGTCTTTGGTACTATTGCTGTAATCGGTGGAGCATATCCATGTGTTTACGAAACCAACCAAAAGCCTGTCTCCTTTCGTGGCTCAGCGCCCCATTTACGAGATTCGACAAGAATATGTGGATTTTCATGTTCTACATTATTGTTTGGTCAATATGGGACATACAAAATGAAATCGCCTTTCAAGATTTTGAACCTAACTGGAAGATCGAAAAGAAGAAGCTTCTGTGGTGGCTTGGTATATGGGTGTGTGGCTGGTGCTCAACCTTCCCCTTTGCACCAGGACAGATGAATGACAGATTAGGCGAAATCAGGAAGTGGCAATACATTGGAAATACAAAGACAAATAAAGCTTGTTGACACCATCTGGCTCGGTTTGTGCCTTCCTCTCTTGTGCTGTTGATGTAAAACGTTTTGGAATGAGGTTTTGGATTAGTGCAGGTTGTGCCGCTGCTTCCGGTGTCAGTTTCTTGTTGTGCTGGTGTGTTCGTCTTTTGTCTTTTGTATTGTGTCCTCTTTCTTGCTGTATCCGTGGTTGCCCCATGTTGTCAGCTCTTCTTCTGCTCTGCTGGGTTGTTCTTGATCCTTAGGTGCAGTGTTTTTTGTTGGCTTTTGTTGTGCTGCTTGGTTTGCTTTTTCCGTGGGTGCCCCTCATTGCTCTGCTTAACTTTGCTTTGTAAGTTAGTGTTTGCTCTACTTGACTCTGCTGGTTGTTGCTCATCACCTTTCGTGGCGATTTAGAGCATTTTATTCCAATTAAAAAAAATTAAGCACACAAAATCTATCAAGAAAGCAAAAAAAAAAAAAGCACGTGAAGATTGATTATCCAATTCTTCACTACATGCCTACAACTACGTGTGGATGGCAGTACCAATTTTATTAGTATTTTACATGGGATTGAGTGGCTATTTATACCATAAATTTAACTCTAACTATAATTTAATTAGGATCTTTTCTAAATTGAAGTACCATAAAGCTCTTTTTAGCGAGAAGTCTTCATTTCAATTTTGCATGCGTGCAGTATTTATTTCGCACATTGTGATGATGTAGTATTCCCACATTATGGTAGTGTAATGTTTTAATTGATTTTATGTATATATACCACCTGTAATTTAAAAAAAAAACTATTTCCTCAAATAAAAATAATTGTTTTTAATATAAGGCTATAATATAATGAAGTGAATGTTAAAGTACTCAATGTTGAGATAAAATATATTTTTTAACCACTCTCATAATTAATGTTTCTCTAGCCATTTTTCATATAAAGCAATAAATAACTCTAGTTCAATTGTGAGAAAGTTGGCCAATTTCAAGAAGAAATAAATCCGTTAAGTACTTGAGTATTTGACTTACGGGACAATACAATTTGAATTAACTTGCGAAATTATTAGACATTCAACTCCGAGTCAATAATTAAGCCAGCCAAATTGAAATTTCAGGATTACACGGAAACATTACCGAGCACTTCAATGCTCGGTAATGAAATGGTATGTTTTACCGAGCAACGCTGGTGCTCGGTACCATAACGCGGAAAATTTACCGAGCACGTCCGTGCTCGGTAACTTTACGCGCCACATTTTGCGACCACCTTTTTTAGTCGCTACGTTAGTCCGAGCACAAACGATGCTCGAAAACTGTTACCGAGCACGGATCGTGCTCGGAACTCCAAGGATTACCGAGCATCGTGGTGCTCGGTACACTTCCGAGTACTTTTGTGCTCGTAAAGAAGAAAAATACCGACCTATTTCCCGGTGCTCGCAATGTGCTCGGAAATGTGAATGACGATGCTCGGAAACTGCTCGAAAAATGCACGGAAAGTGTGCTCGCTAATTTATGGTCGGAAAAGCCCGCCTTTTTTGTAGTGATGCGTTATATGACAGATTGTGTGAGTTGCATGTGTTTAATTCCAATTATCATTCTATGAGATCATTGGCAATTTAGGGAATTCCTTCATTGGAATAGAAATCCCCAGCAACAATTATTATAAACAAAGTAAAGTAGAGGAAAGTAAATTGTGGAATAATGGATATAATTTACACTGCAAATTATTTATTAATTTATAGTTCGAATTCACTATAAAATGTGAATTACAATTCATTACATCAAAAATCTCCCTTAACCATGAACTTAGTTATACTAAGAATCCCTTTTATCTAAAAGTGCTAATTTAATGTTCACAACTTACATTGAATTAAAGTTAAGAAAAGATTTTAACATAGAAAAAAATATAAAAAATAGTAGATATAGAATCTCACTATAAAGTTTGTAGTATTTATTTAGATATAATATTTTGTAGTATGAGTGTAACCATCATCAACTAAAAAAATTGTATGTGTGTGTTGGCCTGGCTGTAGAATAGTTAATGCCTGAGACCAAAATTCTTAGTTTCGAATCCATCATGACACGATCTTTAAATTAAACATTGTAATTCCATAAGAAAAAAAAAACATTTCCCTCATTATTACATAATATAATTTTCAAACCTTTGGTGGAGATAATAACAATTAACAATGATCTGAATACAAAAACCACAAAATTTCAGGGTAATGTGTAGTTCAATCTATTAAGTTATTATCTTGTTAAACTCTCTCTCTCTCTCTCTCTCTCTCTCTCTCTCACACACACACACACACATATATATGTATACACACATACATATATTAGTCCTATCTGTAATTTAATTTTTGTTTTATAAATGTGCTAATTCGATTTCTTAACGACAATTGAAACTGAGGTGCATTTGAGTTAATTATTTGAGATAGTAACAATTTGATTGTACAAATGATAATATTGATAGATATGCATAACAATAATTTTACTATAGAACAAAAGAATAACATAATTAGTAAATTTGATCACAATAATATTTTGTATCATAAATTTTGGAAAAATTCTTTGTAGACAACGTTAATCGTAGAATCACAAATATCATCATCATCTTTACAAACTAAGATCTTCAAACATTCACGACTTGCGACTCTTGAGACAACAATATACAATTACCCATGACTGAAAACAGGTTTTTCATAAATAGTTCAACATTTGCAAGAGATTGGCCTTGGCATTCGTTAATTGTCATTGCATATGACACAATCAAAGGAAATTGACGACGTTGAAACTTGGATGACTGTCTTGGATCAGACGGTGATAACGACATCCTGGGTATCAATACTTTATACCCCGTATTATGCCCACTTAATTGTTTTCTTTCCAAAATATGATTATCTAGTCGTGTAATAATCAATCTCGTACTATTATATAATCCATTGGCATGGTCCATGTTTCTAAATAATATCACATTGGTACCTAGCTTTAATATTAATTCGTGATTAGGTGTACCGAAACATTTTAAATTGTTCAAAAATTCATGCGTATGTACCTCTGGCAAAGCATTAGAGTTCAAGTCAGACTTTGATATGCTATATGAACTCAAATAGACGCGACCATCAGATCGATCCAAAGAAATCATATATGGATTAATGGAGTCAACCACATCCAGAGTAAGAGCAAGTATAGCTCGATCATGTAAATAATAGCTCAATTCTCCATAGTTCATATAAAGTAGATATGTGCTTAAAAATACTTTTTAGAGCACTACCACAAGAACCATGCACCATAAATTATTGGACATTAGCATAATAGTATGGATCGATTCCGTGATCAGGAATTTTAGTTGAAAACTTTATCAGTATGTCCAGCAACAGGCTACTTGTCTTCTTTGCTAGAAAAACACGAGATATGTGCATGAGGCAAACCTTGTTTTTGAAACTCCATGGTGTAAATAACTGCCTAAATAAAAAATATCTTATACTTAACATAACAATTAAACATAGCTAATTGAACAATTAGATGCATCCCAAAATAATTTAACACTTCAATAGAACGAATCTGTTTTTTACGGCTCAGAAAACTTATTCTGTTTAAGATCCATGATTAAAATATCAAAACTCACTTTACAAACTTGACAAATAATATCAGGACTGTCATATGATTTTAAACCTCTACTTTCAACATATCTAACAAACTTATGCCGCTCTGGATTGAAGGTAAATGTAATGAATAAATTTGGATAGCCTATCCAACTACATAAAGCTATGCATCTTGATAACTCTGAATCATATATCGAGCACCTACAACAAAAGTTGAAGGCAAAATTACTCATTTATCATGTTCAGATGGATTAGTCTCACCTCTTAGCTCTGCATCCGCTAAACCTTTGTACATTTCAGCACACAATTGTGTCTATTGGGTTACTACAAATTTTAATTGTCCAGCTTCGATCATTTTTTATGCACCAACAACAAATTGTTGGAATAGTCGGTGAGAATGCAGAATAATAGAAGTTTAATCTTGTCTTTCATGCAACGAGAATGCGTGAAAAAATCTTTATGAGTAATTCTTTTTCAACTGGACGACGACACACCACTAGAATATGAAAATTCAATTTCTTCTCCATAGTCATCCTCACCATGGGGGAATAAAAGTGGATATTGCAGTGCAAGGTAAGATGGATGTAGATCATTAAGTCGCTTCAATTCTCTATCACCCAAGGCTTCATCAAAGTCTCCGACCATTGTCGCAATAATTTCAGATACAGAAGTTAAATTATAGTTTCTAGCGTCTTTGTCTCTCTTATCAAGCAAACTTAAATTTACATTTGTATGATTTTCTTCAACAATCTTTTGTTTTGAAATTCAAAAATATTTTACCAAAATATTATTTTTATTTAGCATCTTTAGAATATTCACAATTATTTCCATATGAAGATTATTCACCTTATTCATTTGTCTTAAAAGATAATATAATTATATACATATATATAGAATTGTGTAACTTAATTTTCAATATAACATTTTTTTCTAAGAATTACAATATAACATTATTGGGAAGTCTAAAATGAATATTCTAAAAAAATTAAATGACTAATAAATAAAATTTATACTAAAATTAAAAAACATAAAATTTATAATCAAGCCAAAATAGTATCCATAATACGTTGGCCCATAATAAAGGTCTCAACCACCAATGATTCGCATAAAATTAGAGTCCCGAGTCTATACATCTATATATACAACATGATATCAATTTAGGGTTTTTCCGGGAGTCGAAGCGTGAAAGTCTACTCATTTTCCTTCGTAAATTTGTGAAAAAACAAATTTACTCAACTCATTAGAAAAACAACAGGGAAATATGGTACATCTGAAAATACTCTAATTGGTTACATTTAGATCATCATTAACTCAGCCTAAAAAAATCAGCCACAACTCAATTTCCAGCTGTCAAGTCAGTATTTTACTTTTCAGCCATAACACCATTATCCCAGCCACAAACAATTCAGTCTCAAATCAGCCACAACTCTATTTTTTTATTTCATCATTTTTATTATTCTTTAATTTCATATATTTATTTAAAGTGTAAAATTTGTAAATAACGTAAATTACGTTATACAAGTTCAAAAATTACTTAATTAATCCAATCCCACAACTGATATCATTAGATTCATTACCGTCTTTTAATTTCTGTTATCTTCATTTAGATTTCATAACTGGGGAATTTCTGTTATCTTAGTTTATATTTCTGTATTTGTATTTTTGAAATAAGTATATGTTTTTAAATAAGATTATTTTGGAATTGTATTAGAAAAATCCTAAATACGTAATGTTACATACATAGTCACTTTTGTTTCTTCAAGTTATGCATTTAAGGCTTACGTTTAAGTAGATGTACGACCAACTGCCCTTCCAATATTATTAATTGTCAGATACTTACAAAATAATTATCTTTTAGCAGAATTTATTCCCTCTGTATTACTGTTTTTCCTTTTCTGGCGATAAGATACCTCTATTAATGTTATACTATATTTTGTCATCCACAGACTGACCAAATCATAAACACATTTTTTAATGCAGCCGACGTAAATCGTCAAACTTATTTCAAATCTTATTTTTCATTTTCATATTATTACTTACCTAATTAATCGAGTCACGAGTTATTAAGATTTTTAGTTTCCAAAATCAAAACGGACTTTTGAAGAAATTATTATTATTCAAAGCATAAATGTATGATATTCTTTTGTTCCATTTATTAATTCCAAGTTTCATAAATTTATCGTATTCTAATATCTTATTTGATACAAAATATATGGCTTTTTATAAACCAAATGTCCAAATACATATACAATACAAATTTATGTGATTCCATATAACCCATCTCGCGTGGTATAAATAACACAAATTATAATTTAATAAATATTAATTATATATAACTTCAATACACCCTACCAAATATTAAATTACATATTACATAGTAGTATATTCTAATATTTCCTATCAAAAATTATAATTGTATGTTATATGATAAAAAAAATTGTAACCAGACATATTATGTCTTATCTCTATTTTTGGTGACAACATTTTTCATCTTTCATCTTCAGTTGTTTGGCAATTCATTCAAAAGAAAATCATAACGTAGGATAACATATGAAATATAAATATTGAAACAAAATATAGATCAAAATTGAAAATTAAAGAGAAATGTATATTTTAATATAAATATTATTGAAATAGAAAGTCATGCATCCACTAAAAATAGAGAGAAAGTAGAAGCCCAAGTTTAGCATATGTACAATTTCCCCAGCCCCAGGTGAGATTATAGAGTGCAAGAAGGTTTACAGAAAGCTGATAAAGGAGATAATATAAAGTGGCTCTCCTCTAGTATGATTCCACATTTCCAAAATCATCTCCTCTTTTTACTCGTTACCAAAATAAATCCAATTCCCGATTTGATTCCTCCTCTTCTTGTTAATGTTAATCTACACTACACTGCATATTTATTACATTTCAGTTAATTACTATGTATTTTCTGGTAATGGGATGTCCGACTAATTAATTGTTACAACTTCAATGCACTATAATCACATTTCAACCTCTTGATCCCCACTATTATCTCCTACTCGCCTTCAAATTTTAATATTATATAATATACAAAAATTCGAAATCCTGTGTCAGTAGCAGAAATTAATAAACTTTATCGTCTGAAATATGAAATATCTATAGCAACACTATTATTTGGTCACAAGGGCATTGCAAGGCTGACCCAATTTTCATCTTCATTTTCAGATGTAATTCTATTTTTCAACTGTCATGTCTTAACCTTATTTTCATCTACAATTTTTACATGTCATGTCTTAACCTTATTTTCATCTACAATTTTTACAATACAACTACAAAACTTAGCCTTATTTCAGCAATAACTCAATCATTTCAATTTCATCAATTTTTTATTATTCTCTAATTTCATATATCTATTTAAATTGTGAAATTCATAAAATGAAAAAAAAAATATTAAAAATCAAAATCGACTTAATTAAAATTCAGAAATTACATAATTAAATACCAAAAAATACATAATTAAATATCAAAAATTACATAATTTAAATACCGGAAATAACATAATTTAAATTTCTAAATATTACATAATTTAAGATAGGTTCAACTTAGTTGTTGGAGCGCGACCAAATCTCTTCTATCATATCACGTTGGAGTCGGGCGTGAACTCGTTCGTCGTGAAGAGAAGCTTGTCGATTTACAATTCCCGAAATTCAAGCAGCCTACCTTGAGTTGGGATGTCGCGGGCCCGGCCCAATCTAGATTTGGCTTCTTCATCCAACCAATCAGATGCATTGTCTTGTGCCTCTTCAATTATCATATTATGCATTACAATACATGCATACATGACTTTAGCGGTGCAAGACTTGTACCACATACGTGTCAGACCTTTTAATTATCACTCATCATGCTCGAAAAACCCCGAAAATCCGTTCAACGTCCTTTCGTGTCACCTCCTACCTTTGAGCAAACAATGCTCTTTTTGGATCTATGGGACATGTAATCAATTTGATGAACATTGGCCACCTTGACTAGATACCATTGGCCAAATAGTAGCCCGTATGGTACAGACGGCCATTGGCAGTGAATTTAATGGACGCTGCCTTACTAGCACACACTTCGTTGAATATGGGTGACTAGTTCAACACTTTGATGTCATTGTTTGACCCGACCACACCAAAGAATGCATGCCAGATCCACAATCGCACGTCAGCAACTGCTTCGAGTATGATCGTCGGATGGATGCCCTTGTATCCGCTGGTAAATGCGCCTCGCCATCCCGTCGGACAACTCTTCCATTCCCAGTGCATACAGTCTATGCTACCTAGCATACCTGAAAAACCATGATATTTTTCGTGCATATCCATCAATGATTGAGCGTCCTACACCGTCGGCCTTCGCAAGTATGTGCCGCGGAAAGCCTCGGCCACCCCGCTACAAAACTTTTGCACGAACTCTGCCCCATTGACTCATCGTCCACATGGAGATACTCATCATATTGATCCGCCCCTGCCGTACGCCAACTGTCGAATAGTTGTCGTGCACTTCTGCAGCATCGTGACCCCATCGCGTCCAATACAGTTAGGACGTTGCTAGAATTTTTTAAACCCGACCCACTTAACTGGCACGGTCAACGAGGATTGGCCAAACAATGAGAAAATTAGATATTATATATATTTTTATATATAAATGAATTAAAAATAATAATAAATTTGATGTGGTCACAATGCCACTGCAACGAGGGCCGCAGCCGATAGCTGGCTTCTGCCGGGCGATGGTCGTCCGTTGCAGCGATTGGCCGCCCGCGCGACCTTTGTGGGGAAGCGCACGACCAC
The DNA here is from genome assembly GCA_034509125.1 of Monilaria moniliformis. Classification (NCBI taxonomy): domain Eukaryota; kingdom Viridiplantae; phylum Streptophyta; class Magnoliopsida; order Caryophyllales; family Aizoaceae; genus Monilaria; species Monilaria moniliformis. The sequence goes on from JAYDZE010503997.1 coordinate 12,032, forward strand.
CGCTGGTTCCGCCCTAATACAGATGCCATAAGCCAAGAAGATGATACCAACATTCTCAGTATACAAAAAATGGTCTATTTTTCAGGGTTGAGTTTTCTGTTAGATATTCGTGTCATTATCTAATAATACGCAGTTGGAAATACAATCAGAAATATGATTTAGATTCATAATTGAAATTACGTATTGAGCAATTGATCACACAACACTTAGATACACTTGCTTGTTATGTAATGTTCTCTAGCAACTAATCGAATCCTACATATGATTCACCACTATTGGTATCCACTTGTATGCAGATTTGATGCATGAGCAATTCTTGATACAATAGTTCAATCTCATAAAATTAGGAATATTAAATTGAACTTCACGTATTTTCTAATTGGCAAAAGAATGTAACTTTCACATTCTATTTCTCTATAATAGAAAAATATATTAACTGCTCAATCAAGCTTTGAATCTGCAAATTTATAATCATTTATCTACTTAAATTAATTATATTTTTCCAATATATACTAATCTAGTTCGTGTATTCTCTATTTTCTCCCATTTGATCTCTTTTTTTATTGAATCCATCTCATTTAAGTTACTATTCCTATTTTCACCAAAAGTCACCTTCTTTCATTCTTTGTCTTGTCATTTAGCTCACCCTAGTCTCTAGAGTGATGATAATCTTTTCTAGCTAAGCCTTTTCTTTTACTTCGTAATTTGAAGGGAGATGCAGAGGCTTACACCAATTTATTGAAAAATATAGGGTTTCGCAGATTGGGGATGTATACAAAAATTGACTTTTTTCCAATTCTGTCGACCAAGGAGGTTTATTAAAACTAATTGAATTATAAAATTTGGAGGGGGGCTTGCGATTTTTCAGAAGAAGTATATACTAATTAATTAATTATTTGCATGCAAGACAAACACTAGTTATATGGAGTATTATATAGAAAAATAATGGGAATGGAAAAAAGAGATGGTATATTTGAATAAAATCTGGTGCAGCAGCTCCAAATCTTTAAATGAGCCCATTTCCTCTTTCTTCATTGGTAACAGTAACCACCAGTAGTATCAGTTTTGCAGGCGCCGCTCTCTCTCTCTAGTAATACAAAAAAGCATCGTCACTCATACCGTGATATTAATACAGTGTACAGAGATCTTTTTCCCTGATATTCTGATAAAGGGCCCTCCACCACTGTCTTTATATTATTGATTCTACTCATTTTTCTCAAACCCACCAAAATACTAGTATACGATATGGTGGGGTCTCCCTCCCTCTCTATCTATCTCTCTTTTGTTTACGGTATTACTATTAATTCTTCAACTTTCTGTAGTTGGATGCATCGCAAGTTCCGGAATGGCTGCACGCTCTCTTGTCGGAGAGGTTCTTCAATGGCTGCTTAGTTCACGAGAATGCGAAGAAGAATGAGAAGAACATATTTTGCTTGGATTGCTGTGTTGGAATTTGCCCTCATTGCGTAGCAGATCATCGCTCCCACCGCCTCTTGCAGGTTGGCTCAACTCTTTGGAATTCAATAAACCTAATTGCTTTTTGTTTTGATTTCCTCTTTCCGTATCAGATCAGAAGGTATGTGTATCATGATGTCATAAGGATCGCCGACGCCGATAAACTGATCGACTGCGCTCAGATTCAAGTAAACCAGATCAAATTAAAAAATTTAGGTTTTCACATTTTGCATACATAAGGTTGAACATGGATTCATCGCAGGCGTACACCACCAACAGCGCAAAAGTAGTTTTCCTGAACCAGAGGCCGCTGACACGGCCGCCGAGAGCTTCCGGTAGCATTTGCGTCGGCTGCGACCGAAACCTGCAGGAATCAGCTCTCTTCTGCTCCATCTCTTGCAAGGTTCATGCATTCAAAAACTAAATCCTTTTATTTTTCATAACTTCAATTCACTCAAATTTCTTATATCTCTCATCAGCTCGATCATATACTTGAATCTGGGGGCAAACTGTCCGTACATCTTCGAAACTGCGAATTTCTCGTTTTGCCCGACGGTTTAGACGATGGTCAAATGACGTCCGATTCGGTGCTCGAACCGGCCGGTTCGATGCGGACAGACTCCGGCTCCAGCAGTGGTGGGTTGGCAGAGTGCCCGTATCTCAGCTCTACAGCCACGACGGAGGTCGTTAAAAAGAGACGGAGCATCCCGGCTGGCTTCAGACCTGGTTGTAGGCCGGCTTCTGAGATTTCCGAGTCCATAATAAACCGGAGGAAAGGTACCCCTCAGCGGTCCCCGCTGCATTGACACCGTGGCGCCAGGGGTATCTAAGGAATTCGGCTCCCCTCTCGAGTTATAAATGGGTTACTATCTACTTTCCATCTTTTCGGCTATTGACAGTGACGTTTTAGGGACCCTACTTGATTGGAAAGGTAGCCTTTTTAGTGGACCATTTATTTTGATTTATGTATACTAGAGGATGATTAGCCCCTTCCCATGGTTTTATGCTCGTTAAGAATGAAAGGCGAGTTAATTTTTTATTAATATTACTAATTTTGTTCTTGATCTCGTTTTTATTGCTTCTCATCTTAAATTGTGAAAATGTTGTACAACTCGAAGATTAAGGTGTCTGATTAATGACCACCATGAGTTTTGTGGGTTTCGATTTTTTTTTTTCTGGGTTGGTTTGTCATTTAAATTCTAGAGCCATCTCCAGTTCTATTTTTTGTTATTCATACTCTTCATTTATTTATGGATACTACATTATTTTTATTTCATATTTTTTCAAAAAACAACATTCACCATCTTATTTTTCACTATTCATTCAAAAATAAATAATACAAACCCATACAACACAAGATACAAAACCCACAAAATGATGTGGGTTGTCGAGCTGCCTTTACCTTGATTAAGGCATTAGGAATTTAGGAGCCTGATTACACTGATGTAGAGTGTTGGGCACATTGGCCAATCACACGGATTCATGTTTGAGCACGGTAATCAAACTTTCACTTATAAGACGCCATGTGGCGCTCTTTATTTTTAATTTTATTTTAAATCCAAAAAATTAATATTTAATTATAAAAATCAATTTTATTTGTAAAACTGATTTTTAAAAAAAACTTATATTAAAAATATTCACAATTGCCCATATTTATAATTGGGTCCGTGAATTGGTAATATTAAGAAAAGCCTATTCTTATAAATTGTTTCCCACACCATTATTTTTGTTTATTTGATGTGAGATACTTGAATACATTTAGAAAGGTTTTTATAAGTTTTTTTCTCAATTGATTGCTTTGTATATTCGTTGTAGAATATTTAACTAAAATGATTACTTTTAAATTAAACTAAAATCATACAGATCCATGCATTTTAACAAAATGTGCTTTTTACGAAAATTGCATATTAATTGCCTATTACGAATCATACAAATTATGGTAAAATTCTAGATCTATGAGGATCTACAAAAAAAGGTTCCTAAAATTGGAGCCTTTTTTTTTTACTTCTAAAAATGGGTAAGACGCATTTGGGAAATGCGACTTCACTTAAGTAAAGTGAAGACGCATTTCCCAAATGCGTCTCTGCTCCACCCGGCCGGGTGGCTTGAATTTCACTCC
>JAYDZE010504108.1:0-15605 GCA_034509125.1 Monilaria moniliformis
ATTACCATTGCAACTTCTGAGTCTGTATCATGACTGAGCCTGCTTAATGTGTCCATGACATTGACCTGTCCAAAACATCAACCTTTCAATTAAACAAGTAGATAACATCCAACATTAAAGGATGTCTAGGAAGACTGATCCTTCTTGATGACTTCCCAGACAACCATAAAATTCATTTCAGAAATTGTTTCCATAAAAAAAGAATTTATCAATAATGAGTTAGTCTACAAGTCTAGACTGCAAAACATGCTAATTCTCACATTCAAAAGAATTCACTATCAAATTGATTATTGATTCTATATCACATCATAAACATCTTTTGCTTTCAGCACTGTAAGTTCTGTACTATTGATGATGCTTTCATACACAAGCGGTCAAGCAAACATTACCACAGAGGTTCATTAATCAGTTCTAATAAGAACATAAAAATCAATCCTCGAGTTTTCACACCTGGTGACACCTAGAGCAGATTACCTTAGGATTAGATATACAAAGGAGACCAAGAGCCAATGGGACAGCCCTTCTAATATTCTGCTCCCCATACTGCAAAAGATGCTCCAATGAACGAATGGCCATCTCAAGCCCGAGTTCTTCAGCCATTGCTACCATAGCAATTCCGAGAACAGCTGGTCCCTGGTAGGATTCACCCTTCTCAAGATGTTGCGCACACTGACCAAGAAAGTGTTGCACCTGCGACAGAGAGAGGCAATTTGTTAACATAATAGACATTGGAGCAAAGTTCACCCTCAGTCCAACTTCAAGAATTTGTAACCTTTAGAACATTTCCAGTTCCTGCATATGCACAAGATAGCAGGGTCATGTCACAATGTTTCCTAATTTTTTCATTAAATGTCTTTGAAACCTCAGCTGTAGCTTCAACACTTTCCTGTCAGAGGTAGAGATAAGATATTAGTTACCTACAAAGGGAGAATTGAAGAAGACAGAATGAAATGCTTTCTAATTTTATACAGACAGCCCCTAATGCTAATTGAGATTTACTAATTTGAAGCCTAAAAGATTACCTGCTTCCCTAAGAATAGCAGACCGAGGCCCAAAGGCAAGAAACGAGCTAAGGGATCCCCCAATTCTGACTCACTTCGTTCCATCAATGCAAGTACAATGTTCTGGGCAACATCTTCATTACAAGAACCCACATATACTAGGCCCAACGCAATAGCAGCAAATGCAATCACATCAACAGATGATCTTCCATCTAGGAGGAGGGGCATTAATATGCTACGTACCTGATAAAGTTACAAAATATATAAAAACCCAGATAATCAAGGCTATAAAACTCTAGTCGTCCAATTTGGCTGAAAAGTGACAGAAGGAAACTCACTTGCTCATTTTGAGAACCTGCATATGCAAGACCTAGACCCATTATAGCACCTATTTTAATCGAAGCATCTTCTTTGTCCACATACTCTGCCAATAGAGCCAATGCCTGAGAAGGCAATTAACACTGAGCTTAGGAACAAATCAAAGTACACAATGTAGTTGCATAGTAGTTTTAAATTAACACCCAATATTTATGTATTTCCTCAATTGTGTTTGGAGAAGATTTTGTATTGGGAAAATTATTTGAATCTTACAGGATCACACTCATTCTGGACGTTACAGTTTACAATCCCGACTCCCAGTAAAGCGCCAGATATGACATGAGTGTCAGTACTGTGGAAATATTTGTCCAGTTGTGCAAGTCCAGAATCAACATCCCAAAGCAAAATCATGCCCTAGAGTCGTTCATAGAGAATGATTAGCCAGCCACTTGAGAAAATATAAAAAAGCAAGTGCAACACAGAGTAGAGGCGCACCAGACTTGCTGCAGCACTGGCCTTCCCGTGTTCCTTATTTTTGAAGAGCCAGCTTGACGAAGAACCACCACTAGATGCTTCAGCTGGAACTGTCATCAACTTATCCTTCACAGACAGAAAGGAACACCACACTCAACAAAAAAGAAATACATGAAAATGTTCCCTTGCGATTAACACATGAGATCTTATACAAACCTGACCAAAACCAGCATTTACAAATGCGTTAACAAATGTTGCTGCCAGATTCTGCCTGGCAGAATCAACAGTTCCCCCACCACTACCACGGCCTTCAATTAGATGTGCCTGCCAAGCCAACAGAAATAAATTAAAAACAAACAAATTATTTTGAGCATTATGCTCATCTTGAAGGAACTATATGGAAAATAAACAAAACAATAATACCAGCATGCCCAAATTAAAATTGGATGTTTATCAACAAGACAAAGAATAAATGCATGATGCACGACGCAACAATCAGAGAAATCAGAACCTGATGCTCAAGAGAGTCTACCTTGTATATATCCTCGGGAGATTTGGGCTCCATGACTTCAATATCACGAGCAAGTGTCAGATAGCCTTCATTCAACTTAGTATTGTTGATGAGATCTTGCAAAGCCTCCCTTTCTTCATCGTCTGCAATAATGCTTTCATTAAGTTCAAAAGAAACGCCCTGCACATGACAATACCATTAGCACGTTGTAACCTAATGGGAGGAAATTCAGGTGAGACTAAATGCAAAACAGTACAGGCACTGCAAACAGTAGCTCAGTCTCTTAGCTTGGCCCTTGTAATGTTGAAAGAAAAGTATCCTTGCAGCACATGATTAAACGAACCACTAACTTTCATGACAAAACTAGACTTACATGACAAAAGCATGAACAAACTCTATTTTAGTGATGAGATACATGACAAATAGTTAAACAAAACGCTTAAAACTTTTATGGGCAAAAGATGTGCACTACAACATATGATTTATTGTATTGGCAGAGCCCTTACATACTGTCTGATTGGAGAAAAATAGACCATACCATGTTGAAGAGCACTACAAAATTCTGTTCAAGTGATGAGATCCATGACAAATAGTTAAACAAAATGCTTAAAACTTTGATGACAAAAGATGTGTGCTATGGCATATGATTCATTGTATTGGCAGAGCCCTTACATGCTGTCTGATTGGACTCTACTTTTCCAAATCCAAGAAACAGGAAATGAACTCAATACGTGCACCCGTTTAACAGAACCAACAACACAACAGCATAACAAAAAAGAAAACCTAAATGGGAAGGAGAAAGGGGAAGTTTTGATGGCAGCATAACTGGGTCGGAAGACCTGATTCAAGATAACTTACATGGCGAGCCAGGATGAAGCAAAACTGCTGCCTTTTGAGAGGATCTTCACAACGTTGGAAAAGTTCGCTCACATACTGCAAAGGCATACCCAGTCAACATAACTAAAGCAGACATCAGATAAAGCTGTCCACTAATTGTGTCAAGTGCATCATATTGGGATCTTCATCTCATAACCAAGATAAAGTCAAAACTTGATCCCAATAGTTTTAAATTTCATACCACACAATTAAGCGTCTCGTAAATACGGAAGTATGAACCTGCATGTTATCAAGATACAATGCGATCTGCAGTGCTCTTGGATACTCTTCAAATTTCATATAGATAGAATGTGCAATATCCAAAACTAACATGTCATCCGGTCCAGGAAGGTATCTGCAAGAATTTCCATATGCAGCATTACAATGAGCTAAAATCACCATAGAAGAGTAATTATCTATCAAAAGGAAGAGACAGAAACAAGATGACCCATGGACATCCCTAACAATTATCTGATATACTAACTTAGGAGGTCACTATATGCAGAATTCAATTGAATATTTTTCAATTAAAAAGCAGCAAAGTTGAGTACAGAAATTTAATTCATTATCAGAATTCAGCTACCAAACTTTGAAATGTGATGCACCCATATATCATACTTAATCTAAACTGTAGGCAGTAATAATGGATAAGTGCGACTTATGAATTAACTACACCAAAACAGATAGTACTAGCAGAATGAGGGTAGAATAAACCCCTGCAACCAATATAGAGATACTTGCCATATAAGAAGAGAACCAACTCAAAACCAAAAATATCTTAATCCTTCCAAAAGCCACTTCACATGCATTAGAGTTTCTTTTTTCAGATAGCTCTGTTAAAGAGTGATGCTCGTAGATAAGATGATATATTCACATGAACAAATCTATCAGGAGAAATAAGAAAATTTCTTTGTAACCTTGATGCCATTGACAATGTAAAAACACTCCGGCAGTAACACACAGAACCAAAAGTCAAGCTAAAGGCACCAAAACCCACTTACTTAGCTGAACTAGTAAGATACAGGCATGTCCGTTTAAAGTTTGCACTATCAACATGTTCCACAAGCAGATCAAGGTCTTCAACCTGATAGTGAATAGGCCAAGCTTCTATTAATATGTAAGGTTGGTCAGAAGTAGCACCAAAGATCCCTTTATAGAAGATGGTTACAATACCTCCATAAGAAGATCGACTGCCTCAGGCTCAGCATTATGCTGCAAATACATGAAATTTCCATGCTTAGATTCATATCACAAAAGTGAGAAGCATATATGAAGGCATCGTGTAATAAATGCTCATCTCCATGATTTCTTCTAGATTGTTCAGTTGCCTATCCCAAACAATGTTCTAACTTGCTATGCTATATACCATAATATTTGCACAAAGAGTAAACCTAAATGCCTAAATAAATAAAAAATGAAGGAATATACCTTCATATGGAAGGCAACAATTTGCACCACCAGGTCCATTAGATCTTCTATTGGGGCTTCTTCGCTCTGTAATACATCATACATGAAAATTTTAGAAGGTATAGACAATGCATGGCATTCCAAATTGATACATTTCATCAGAATGTATATATGTGTATATACCAAAACAGAAGGCATACAGTAATATAAAATGTTTCTGCTCAAATTCAATTACTATATATGGAAAGTAATAGTATTGTATTACATCTATTAACTATTTAACTTTTTAATATATTAACCAACTAACTATTGATATCTCACCAACTAATAGTATATCGTTACATTTCTTTATACTACCAACTAATATAATGCATCTAAAATACACTGACTATATCTAATGTAGATCATATATGTTATTTTATGTACTAAAGAAAATTGGTAAATAATTTAGAATTGATTTGTGTTTATAATATTCAGATGCAAGGGAAGAATAAACTTTTTGCAGGCAATAAGCATTTTCCTCAAATCATGTGTAGAAGTTCTAACCTGCCGTTTTGAATACTCTTGAGATATTTCCCCAGCCAAGTTCCTGCAACATATTCGTAACTACAGATTAAACTCATGCACAATTTTTGGGATCATATTCAACTATTCGAGAACAATAAAAACCTCTAGCCAAGTTGAATTTATAGTTAATACACACACACACACATGTATATATATAATCATCAACTGTAAATGGTAAATATTGCTCTACATGTCTCGTGTAGGTATAAGTGCATTGTATCTTCCTCAGAAGGGTTACATTTGGAATGCAATACATAATCTGTGACAGAAGATATGGGTTATGGTCCTTCATCTTAAGATTTAGAAATAGGCGATCAAGAAATGTGCCGAATGAATCCAATGAACTTCTAAACTGCAAATGAAGACAAAGTGACAAACATACTCCATACTCAAAAGAAATCTTTACCGGCAGTACAAATGAGCATTCTGAAGGAAGATAAAATAGTTATGTGAAATGCACAAGCTGAATTGCTGATACCATGCAGGAGAATCATCACTTGCTCACGTAATTAGAACAAGGGGTGCAAATCCTCACCTGACATACTCATGTCCCCAAGAACCAATATCACCATCAGAACCAAGTAATCTGTATTTCAAGCTCTCCTGAAATTAATGGAATTTGGAAAGATGGTTACACATCATATGTACTGAAGAATGCAGTGAAGCAGATATTTCAATCAGACAGCTATGATAGGTGATGAAACATTTTCAGGCTACCTCTAGGAGTATATTATTTAGACGCAAGGTTCTTTCGTGTGCTTGAAAGAACTCGACCCAAGCTTAGTTAAAAAATATTCCTACCATCCTAGAAATTGAAATTAATCTAAAATTCAAAATTCATAAATTGTCACCAGTTGCTTTTGGCTCTTCTCTCAGTGGGAACTCAAATATTATGTCATCTTCTTAAAGAAAGAGGTAATGACCACTTCCAACAACAAATATTTCATTTTCAAAAATGGTGAAACTCATGAGTATAATTGACCAGAGTCAATTTGAGATGGTTCAGCATCCAATATGTAATAATATAGGTTATAAATTAACTTCAATTCCAAAATGAATTTCTTTTGCAGCTTCTGTAGCAAAAAAGAAGCGATAAAGATTCTTCACTAGCTTAAAATGCACGCTTGTGGTTCCCAAATGTGATTAAAGTAACTATGCTGCTCATTTGTTTCATAAGAACCTGAGTGTGAGGTTTTAAGGCAAGCACCAGCCAAAATTAGCTGAGCAAGGGAGTTTGATAAGAAATGAATGCATAAAACAGCAGTCGTAACAACAGATAAAATGAATTAGTCTCTTAGCGAATCCTTTTAGAGGTTCCAGAAGCTTGCAGAAAAACAATAAGTGCCATCAACGACATGACTAAGATGCTGGAAAAAAAAAAACCATAGACTATTTGATATTGCAGCAAATAAGAAATACAACATACTCTTTCTCCTTCAGGGGACATTGTCAAGGCCAAAACAGAGAGTATATCTGCAAGCAGTTTCTGAAGAGGCAAACAAAGTCAGAAGAGAAATGGAGCGGAGGTGAGCACGAGCGAAAATTAAGAAAACAAATTAGCAAAATCAATAATTATCACCTTCAAATCTGAGTCTGACATTTTCTCATAGTGTGCCTGTAGAGTTCCATAATGAGGACGTAAGAACTTCAGTGGCTTGGGCACTGAAGTCATAGAACTGGTTGCAGTACGAATTTCTTGCCTAGATAAGAAAAATTAACTGTTAGCAATCTACAAACAGCTTGTTCATTATTGAAGCAGAACTCAGCTCATGGAGATGTTACATAAAATGGAAAAGTGTGAACTTGGGGCTGAAACTAAAGCCATTTTTGCAGACTTTAAGGTTTGCATGGTCAATAGAAGAATGCAAGTTGAAAATCTCAAGCTCATTTACTAAAGCTACCAAATAAAGGATTAATATACTAAAAATCAAACAGCATAATGATTTGTTGAAAAACAAGTAACAGCATAAGCTTATGTATGCAGCTAAATTCATTCTCACATATTTGGCATGGTTGCCTTTAAGGGACTTCTGTAATGTGACTTAGTGGCTGTTCAAGCATCTTGGTTTTTTCAGAATAAATGTAGAGGTTGATGGTAACCTAACTAAATAGAGAGAATTCCAATTCAATTAGGTATGAACTGCAAAATTCTTTCTTCTCTTGCTTACAAAAGTAAAAGATCTGCTCATCATAGACTAAACTGCATTACAGCTAAAATTTTACAAAATCATCAAGCTAATTTCAATTCTGAATAGATAAACTAAGACCACTCACCGCATGCTCTCTAGCGCAACTTTCTGCAATCCAGGATCTGTGTCTTGTGCTCTCTCTACATATAGCTCCAATTGCTGCTTCAATGCTAAGTCCTCCTCCGACTACATGACAAAATAAAAGGATGGCATGAATCCATGACTTGAGCTTCAAATGTCGATCAAAAATCACCCAACTTTCACCTCAAAAACTAAAACCGCACCAAATTCCAAGCTTTTTTAAGTGACACAATCATTTGTACAAACTTACGAGATCTTCGTCCTTCTTCTCATCCTTTTTCTTGGGGTCCTTCGCCGGCGCCTTGACCGGAGGCTGGTCTTTGGTGGCTTCGCCAGTGGCGCTGCCGCCGCTGTTGGGTTCCGCAGGCGCCATGAGTAATGCTAGATGCTAAAACCCTAGAACTGAGCAGCGCTCGAACAAAATAATTGAATCAAACGAAGATGGTAGAAAATCGAACACACGGATTCCTAATAAATTGATAGAGAAACACAATTTGTGGATCGACGCAATAATCTTGAGACCTAAAATAAAGGAAAATGAGTTCAACGAAGCTGGGAATAATATATAAAGGGTGAGCGAAGGTTTCCTTTTCGCCAAGCAAGCTGTGTGGTTTAGTGTAAGAGGAGATACAAAATTGGGCTTCTTATGACGGCCCATATTTCAATTCCAAATCAATTTTGTTTTAATTGGGCCCACCATTTCATGTATAATACTTCGTCTGTCAATCATAAAATGTGATATTTTGCCAAAAATTGACGTTCACAATAAAATATCTCATTTTATTTTTATTATTTTTTATAAATAGGTCTTATATTTCACTAACTCATTACACTCACATTTCATTATAAAATTAATATATAAAAGTTAGACTCATATTCCACTAACTTTTTCAACCCACTTTCGTTCATATTTATAACAAAGTCAAACAATTTCTTAAAATTCGTGCCAAATCCAAATGGGAAAATTTATGATGGACGGAGGGAGTATTAGTTTGTTTTATAAATATAATATCGTTTAGATATTTGCTCTTAAATTTTTTTATTTTTTTATAAAAAATATATGATAATTTCTTCGTTTAAGGCAATGGTTAGCTCCATTTATCAGTACATGTAGCCATATATAACATGATATTTCAATTTAACTTATTTCTGAAACAAGGTTATTTCGTTTTTAGGATAGAATGCCTTCATTTGGATGATGGTTGATGTAAGAGAATGAAACAGTAACGAAATCAAAATTTTCATGTCTGTTCTCAATTCTTAATCTTAAGTTGGTCCATTCTCGAATGAATACTCGTTTGTCTAACTAGAAATGTCAATTTATCCTGAAATTAATGGCCGGCCCGAATAGTTTAAGAAAAATGGAGGGTTAGGACTAAAATATTTTTGTCCGAAAAAAGAAAAGAAAAACTGATTGCCGTGAATTGAAGATAGACCGAAATCAAATTGGTTGATCCAGAATCGAGCGAATTGACCCAATTGATATCCATACATCTGAGGGTGCATTACATTCAATTGTCCCCCATATATTGTTAGAGTTGTTAAAAGTTCACCCCTATTGAACAAGCTTGCTCGATTTATTTTGCAATTTTTTTTTAAATAATTAAATTATCAAAATATATTTGTGAATCATTGTACAATTAGGGGTGGGCCCATACGGTATTACCGTATCGAAACTGTCATACCGTATATCATGCCGAAAATGTCAGTATAAGTAAATACCATATTGTTACCTTACCGAATTTTTTGGTATACCATATTCTAGTATATCGAAATTTCGATATGGAGAATTTTCAATATTGTTACCGTACCATGTTTTTGGTACGATATACCGTCATACCGAAATACTGTTTCATACCAAAATTGTATAATATTATAAATATTTGTTAATACTATGAATATATATATATATGGTATGGTATGGTAAGAGAATACGGTATATACCATATTATCGGTATATATCTTTTACCGTTTTATCGGTATACACGAATTTTCGGTATACCACGGGTATACTGAAATTCATACCGTTACCGTACCGTAACCTTACAATACGGTATAAAATCTTACTGAAATTTACGGTATTCCAAAATTTCGATATTTTTAGTATTTTTTTTATACAATAAGTCTGGTATGCCGGTATTTCAATATTTTTCCCTATGTAGAATAACACCCTAAGTCAAATAAAAATTTAGTGCCCACCTAGAATTTTATATCTCCGCCCTCATGCACATATTTTTGGAATCTAGTATAAAACCGTTTTCTCCAATAAAAATATCTTAGGAATAACACTAAATGGTACGAACGCATTGAGCACGCTCCAGTAATCATTTTCCCAAAAAAAACATATATTGCACATTATTTTAACAGGGTAATTTTTTTTTAAAATCCCAGAAAAACATATATTTCACATTATTTTAACAGGGTAATTTTTTTAAAAAAATACATACCTGCCCACGATCAATTTTACACCAAATCCAATTTTATCTTTCGAGATAATGAAGTGCATAAAATGGGAGAAATGTGTGGATCTCAAATCATAAAAATCAGATAGCATGTGAAAGAAAAAAACAAGGGGGTCCATGCAGTGCATGGCCCTCAGTTGAGACTACTGTTGGACTAAAGCCAGTCAGAGAACTCATTTACAAATATTTTGACAACATTCGACTTCCATACTTCCACTTATACGGAAAATTCATATGAATCTGGTGCCAAAGACTATGGCACGTCGACATACTCTATGCACACGCGAACTTTCGCTGGATTAGCTCGATTCAGCTAGATCAGGCAGACGAAACTAAGAACAGAGAGCTGAGGTGTGGAAGAGACAAGTTATGCACATAGAGCTTATTTCCATCTAAGTAGCAAGGGAGAGATCGTACTTCTGCTATTTCGTCTGTAAACTCTGCAGCAATGAGCAGGTAGGAGCTCCTTAAGCACAGGTTGGTGGTATCTTTGATATTCCTTGAAGTTGCAGTTCCACCACGACGCTGTCTGTGGATGGGGGTTTGAGTCCAAGTGGCAGTGGCAGCCATGGCTTTGATAGGACTTCCCCGATAACTGCATCTATGCTCTCTGTAGACTGCCACAACATGTATGACCGTGAGGTAATGCTGACAACATACTTCAAGCTTATGTAAAGAGTAATCAGATAGATATTATGTGTCTGTTTTGCGTCAAATAATAAAATGGCATGATTTGCGTATTCAAACTATATGTAGTTACTACTTTCATATGCTAGTCATATAGTTTCAGCACATACACATCATCTAGTGGTGTTACAAGATTCTAACATAATGTAACTATACCAGAGTGAATTGCCTCCCAATTATGGGTGGATTTTGCATAAGATTTACATAAGATGCTTGAGTCTCAATAATAACCAGAATGCTAGGATTCCACAATCAAAGAACCAAGTCGGAAGTCAAAGAGAAATAAGCATCCTCTATTGAAACTTTGTTCATGAGAAGATCCTGGATGAAGGTTGCTAATGATTTTATTTCATTAGTTTAGTTTTACCTTCAAGAATTGCATGCTTAATTCTTCATCTGTGCTTAGGCTTTTACATAAAGTAAAACATGAAACATTTCCTTTATGACCTTCAAATGTATGATTTAGAAGACATAGTTTTCTTTGTAATCTTTACTGGTTCAATTGGCCACCTCCAGCTCTTACTTGATGTTGGAAAGGTAGAGAGAAAACTAACAGTCTATGCTTATTTGCCAGCTACCATGCTGTATGACCATCTTAAAATTACTTCTGTACGAATCTGATCGAAGCAAAGGGCTGAGAAAAAGATCTCACCAGGTGAGAGTCCGTTAGTGGTTGAGCCTGTTTTTGTCCAGTCAAGCCGACCGGGACACCAATGCTTGGTGCCACTGTGTATATAGAAGAAGGTGGTAGTCCTGGGACTGGGGGAGTGGCAAATGTCTGCATCATTGTTTGGTCAAATGAAAACATATCATCATTTATGTGATTCAACACTTTCGAATTAGACATGGATAAGAAAACCACAGGGATGCAACTGAAAATCAGACAAATGATTAAGTTTTTGTAGTTACCGGTTGAGGAAAATGTGAGGGATAGCAAGGCATTCCTTGTGCAGGAACCTACATATGGAGAATGGAGCCTTTAGAACAAGAAGAGTAACCATGCGACAGAACAATATAAGTGATGAACTTACATTTTGGTGGTGACAATCCCAGAAAGAAGGGTCCTCAGGTAGAGATGGTGAGGGAGGATGTCCGGCACCCCAAGCAGGAGGAGAAGCTGACGCGGCTGGATGACCAGGCCACATATAAACCAACGATTGGTTTGGTGATGGATGACCCCAAACATGGAAGGGTCTAGAATGGGACACTGATGTCACTGGAGGGAACCCCGTGGCGGGTACAGCCCAAGGGTTTGCATCACTCTTGCCTGTGCTTGCCATGTTTCTGTATAGCTGCCGCTTCCGGCTCCACGTTGCTACCTCTGCTTCTCGCGCTAGCAAATGTTTCCTATGAGATCGGTATTTCTGCATATTAAGAGAAACTCATTTGATTAAAATTCTTGACTATTAAGCATGATAAAAGGTCAAAAAAGTAGGACATTAGCCAACCTAGCATGCCAACCTAGGCAAAAGGAAATTTGTAAAATAAACCAATTTTACGAAAGAGATTAAGAGATGACGCATCCGGATATTCTGGAAGGGTAACATAAAAGAAGAGATGAAAGAAAAAGCATGAGGTACGCACATACTTGAAGATGGCTGGCAATATTATGGCGAGTAAGACAATCAGTTCCCATAAGCTCAAGAATCTTTGAAGGCACGGCCTTGTCCACACCAAGCTGTTCAACTGCTTGAACAAACTGTTTGTGCAGCTCAGGTGTCCAATCCACCTATGCACATAAATAGAGAAGCCAATTCATCTTCTTTCCAAAAGTACAATTAAAGCAACTCACTATGCTCGCAGGAGCACAGCATCAATCCTAAACAACCACTAAACTTAGGATAGTGAAATAGTAAATGTGGCATGTCCGCAAGCATGATAGCAGAAATCAAGTTGGTAGAAGCAATTTATTGTGTACCGGTTTTCCAGATAAGGACAAAGAACTTTTCATACATCAAACCTAAACTGCTTGAATATAAGTTAGTTTTTTTGAGATTACTTGTAATTACCTTCACTTTCCTCTTCCCTGAAGAATTGTTTATATGCGCTGATGATTTTCTTCCTTTATAAACTTTTCTGGGATATAGATTAGCCACCAATTCCTCCCTTATACTCACAGTTTCCTCTCCCTGAACTATGCTTGACCCCGAACCATGGTTTGAGGCTGATGCCGAGGCAGAAACAGCAGAAGCATTTTCATCTTTTATAAAAATACTTCCTTCATCAACTGTGTCAACTTGTACAGATCCAGTAGCATTAGAACTCATCTTCGATTCAACACCAGCACTAGAAGAGATTTGAACATGAAGTTTTCGGTCCATCTCCAAATCAAGCTGCATATTTTGGTGATCCCAACAATACGTCAGCATTGTCAAGCAAATTCCCATTAACGAAGAAGGTAAGAACTCATTTTATCCCATTGAGCAACTATCCATTAGGCTTGTCTTTCACTTTTCCTCATTGATAGAGACAAAACATTCTGCAGTATCTTATATATCCATAGTAGTTTATATGAAAAACTTCAAACGCGTGATTCCATATTGATGTAGATAATACATAATTACGTACATGCTGGTATATTATAAGCTATATAAACCAAATCCGTTGCAGGCAAACATTCAATTCTCTTTCTGGTGGAAAGATGCAAAAGTGCATTAGCTATAAATCTCTCTTTTTGTCTGATTTCTGTTGTTTTTTCAATGTCACTGGATTATGAAGAACTGGATCTCAGAAATCACAATTTGACTTTATACTTATTTGATTATAGTAAACATTCACAACAAGCACGCGAAGAGCGGATGACCCAATTTCCCTCATGAGTTAGAGAATTAAACATTGAATTGATATGTATCTGCCAATTTAAATTACAGTGGGACATAGTCACAAAAGATAGACGCCAAATCCACAGTTTTTCCTACAACACCAATGCACATAATAGCCATAGAAACACAATTAATGACCCCATGCAGTAGTGAAATCTTTAGTTTTGCTATTCTCTTGAATGACAATTGATATAAGGCCTTTTGAACTCTCATGCGTTCAAATGCATTTCACTCCTTGCCATCAAATACCAATGCCATGACAAGGTATAGCTGCACAAGCCATTTTAGCAAGAGAAGTCTACAACACTACATCAAATGACGTATATGTATGCTTAATGTAGTAAAAGAAAGGTACTTATGTGAAATATAACTGTGCCACATGTTTAACTGATAATATTACCATAATGTTCCAAAATTATTGGGAAATAATTAGGGACAATTAAAGAGAAGAATGTTCAATATATCCTTCCTAGCTAGCTATAAACAAACAACATATACATTGGGCATAGACCGGTCTTTGTCTAATTACATAAACGCCTGAAACAAGATACAGTGTGCTTCTAAATTGCACCTCATATCAACATTGCATTACCACTCGCGCCAGAGTCAAACTGCACAGCATTTATTTCATAGAACTAATTAATGGTACAGAAGCACTTAACTTCAGATAAATAACCTCCACAACGGAACAATGTAGTACGCAACTTTATTTTCAGAATAAAAACAAAATAACCAATCTTTCGCCGTAATGAACTGAGAAACACAAAATTAAGGAAGTATAAACCTCATGCTCTCTAAGCGTAACTCGCTGCCGTCCAGGATCAGACTCCACAGCGCTCTCTCAGCGCCGCAGCTTCGCCGCAAACTTCTCCGACTTACCAAAACACAAAAAACAGAAAAACAATTACTCACAGATTGCACCGACTTCCGCTCCAAATCAAAAGCACTAGACATCGAAGCGTCGTAAAAAATCACACCACAAAACAATATCTAAAGCTGAACTCACGAGATCCTCGCGTTTCTTCCGTCTCTGACGGCCTCGGTGGCATGCGCGCGGACCGGAACGACGGCAGCTCGAAATCAGCAGCGGTGAACGGTGCTTCCTTGGATCGGCGAGTTGCGATTTCAGCAGAGATCGGTCACGTGAGCACTAAGTTCGATGGCTGTTGCTGCGCGGCTCTGATCGCCTTCACTCTTCTTTTCTCTCTCAGAGCTAATAGTCATTAATGAGTTTATGAGTGAGAAGGAGTGAGTGCCTGCAAAAAGCTTGTGATCATAACGACGTTATTTCTATGTGGCTTAAGTTTCTTGTTTTAACAGTGGATAATTATCATTCATTTTTTAATACTTTTTTTAATATTATTTATAAACCCTTTTTAATACACGTGTGTATAATATAAATCATATTGTTAATGAAAATAAGCCCGTTTGAATAATGTTAACGGCACCACGATGAAGGGCATTTTAGTTGGCATCAACTAATAATAGATCAATGATTCGAGTCAGCATGGCTATAAATGGAGAACAATTATTAATTATTTTTTTAATTAAAAGAAAAAATGAATAATGCCACTGGCACATGTTTGATTATTTGCTATATAAATTGTTAGCTCATAAATTGTGTTACATAAATCATGCACGACAAATTCGATTAAAATGTATTGGTGAAATTTAAATTCAAATACCATATTCTACAATTTGATCATTTTGGTGGAAAGTTATATAATTCACATGTGTGAATTTTCCCAATGTGATATGGTTCAAGTTCAAATTCAAACAACATTCTTGATTTTCAGTTGTATTTCTTAAATATTTATTACTATTCTCAACTTATCTCGAATATAGAATTTTCCAAGAAAAAAATTGTTTTCCAAAGTTAATATTTTAAGTTTCTTTTAGAAAAAAAAGATGCAAAAAAAAGCTACCCTGCATTATTTTTGTATATGAGAAGATATTGGATTGTGAAAGCCTCGAATTAAAGAGTGTGTAATCAGTGGCGAAGCCAGGATTTTAGTTTTGGAGGCCCAAGAAGAATTTTAAAAAATTAAACATAAATAATATTATATAAATTTAATTATAATATTAAAAAAGTAGTTAATTTTCAGCTAAATTCGATACTTAAAATACAAAACACTAATTCTAAACGAAGATAATTAGCTACAAAAAATCATGCTCGAAATTGTTCTGCATTTATCCACTCCATAAGCAAT
>JAYDZE010504219.1:0-34017 GCA_034509125.1 Monilaria moniliformis
TAATAATTGTAAGTATTCAGATCCGTAGCAGCATGATTTAGGATTTAATTCTAAATTATGTGTTTATGTGCGTTCTACATAGCAGATCTGTTAATAAAATTGGCTAATTAATTTTTCTATATCATCCTGGAAAGATCCTGGAAAAGGGAAAATTTCTTCATTGGAATTATATCCCCAACAGTATGGGGTATATTAACATCACGTTTAAGGTGCACATAAGTTCTACCTAGACATTAAGAATTGTACTCATGTGTTATGCTTATGCAATTGTAATATAAACATCATTTTGGTGCGAACATAGCATCTTCATAAAAATTAACTCCACAATCACAACCTTAGGACAACATTATCACGAGGGTTGTCGATCGAGACAATTTTATTAAATCGTTCGGGTACCCAAACCCAAAAATGATCGAATACTTTTTATCAAAATCAAACCGCAACGAGCATTTGGTATACTAATTACCGAAGCGGTAAATCGAATACCCTTACGGTTAATTCTAAATTACCAATTTTTTTTCTAGTTTATTCTAGGTAGAGTGGAAGGCGAGCGACGAGGGACTAGGTGCGACTTGCTGGTGGAGTCGGGCGAGGTGGTCTGTGGACTGCAACAGGAGTGGGCGACGCGGAGGTGTTGACTACTGCAAGCAAGGAGGCTCGGAAGTGCTGGTAACTGCTACGGTCTGTGCCTTCATAGAGAGAGCTGGTGGTCATCGGTAGGATGAGCGGCGCAACAAGATATGGGTGGCACTGGTGTAGAAATGGCTAGGGTTGATGTCGTTAAGTTTCTCTAATTTTTTTAAGTTTTAGCTTGATTGAATCTAACATATGTAAATGTTAATTGTTAATAAATTGTAATTCACTAATTTGTAGTATTATATTTAAGTTTTTTAACTTTTATCAAAATAGAAATTTAGAAATTAATATATATATATATATATATATATATATAAAATATAAATTGGTATTTTTGGTTAATTGGTAATTACTTATTTGGTAATTAGGTAATCCGAAAATCGAAAATCTAAAAAATTCATTTACTATTACCAATTCATTTCCCATTTTATCGGTAAACGTATATCCAGAACTGCTACGAATTCAGTTCAATTTGATAATTACTGAATTACTGAATCCGTTTATACAACCCTACTTATCACAAATAAATCCAAATATAAACAGAAGTCAGAATACTCTAACATAAATTCAATCAACAAATATGAAATCGCGATAAGTAATTAAGGTAGATCAACCTAAAGAATGGTTTAACCATCACATCTTATAACAAAATCAAAACCAGAGATGTGGAAATCAAGCACATAAGTGGGCATAACGTTATTATTTTAGAACTCTATAAGCCATCACCATAAATTGCTCTCACATGCAATCCACATAAATCAAGCACATAGCAAAAACATGGAAGTTCTCACAAAGGCAATGTTTTGTAGCAATATCTTCAACATTGGAAGCATATATCTATCCATCGAACCTAATGACCAAGATTGGATCAGTGGGGAAGAAAATTCTACTCCCACATTTTCTCACATAGGAGATAAGTAAAATCATCCCCCAGCGGAGATAGATTTACATTTTTGTCAGCGTTCATCATGGCAACAAAGGGGCGGCGACAGATCTGCTTCTCTCTCGACATCCTTAACTTATCTTCCATCTTAGAGCACTGCTCCAGGCTTCATTAGTCTCCTCCTCGGTCTGTAACGTTTCTCTTTCGGGGAAAGACAGTGAAAAATAAACCTCTGAAAGTGACCAATCGGAGAGTGAATCCTCGCTATCAAGAACCACCAAACCGCTCAGATACTAGAAGTCTTCCCAATCGATATTTGTCATGGCGTAAGGGTACGATATCTGCCATAACGTAAGGGGAGACAGTGGCATAATGGAAGGTGCCGCTTATATTGATTTAGGGTTTGGAGCAGAATGAGAAGAGACGGTGCAAGCAAGAGAGACAAGTAAAGAGATAAATAGTATGTGGGATGGAAAATAAGGGGTATGATAGGTTTTATGATAAAAATTAGCTTTATTATTGAGGTCTTAATAATTTCTTAGTTATACCCTAAATGAGACCTAAATAAAAACATGTCATGTTACTTGGGATAACCCAAAATGGAATACAAACCATGAACATTGCGTAAGGGAGTATTTTTTTTGTAACAAAAATTAAATCGTATTTTCTCAAATTAAAACATTCAACTTCGTATTAGATAAAAAATGTAAGCGTTATTTTTCAACATGAATTTATGTAATAATTAATAAGTTATGTCATGAGAGGTAATGGTTTGACACACGTTTAACATAAATGATTATTTTTATTCAACTTTATGTCGGAAAGTTTTTTATTAGACGTTGGAGAAAATCAATGGTTTCAAACATAAAAATCTTATTATCAAATAAGGAAATAAAGTAAAATAAGGAAAATTTCGCTTAATCGAGTCAACCAACTTGAATTTCGAGATAGCCATATCGGTCTCAGGCTATTTTTGGTTCGGGCCAATGAGCTTTAATTTATTTATTTAGGCCATAACCCACTTTTTCTAGGTCTATTCGAATCATCCTCTCGGTTTTAATATAAATTGACATCTCTATTGACCGTAAAATAAAAAATAAATCCAATCTTGAAATAGAGGATTTTGTATAGAAAAATATGTATTTATTGACTTACACTAAGATATTCATGAGCATCCCCAAAAGTATAAGTGAGATTGCAGATTATTAGTCTCTCCGTCTCATATATATTGACATGTTTTCTTTTAGGGTCGTCCCATATATCTTGGGCCTATTTTATTTTTGGAACACTGTTATTACACATACACCGTCAAAATAATATTTTATTACTCACACACCTTTACATTATAAGTTAATACTTTTTCTAAAAACTTGTGTTTAAAAGAAATAGGCCAATATATATGAGACAGAGGAAGTATATATTAATTTGAAACGAATCCAAGCCAATATAATTTATATGGGCTGGCCTAAGTCGGAAATACATTTTTATTTTTTATGAAGATTTGATTTTTAATAACGAAGGTAAAATAAAAATATTATATACTCTACGTCAATATATAATTTTTTTATTACCCAATTATAATTTGCTACATTAATAGAAAGTTGCCAAGTGCAGAACAAATAGCATACACAACGTGCATCTCGTGGCCCGTCCCGGCGGGACGGGACCAACGCGAGATGCATTACGGGTGGGATGGCGGGACAGGGTGCGCAAGATGGAGGGAAAATGGGTGGGCTGGCCCGCCATACGCTCCCCTCCGCGACCAATGAATGCGCATTGCGCCCACTCGCTGGGCCTGTGAGTGGGCGTCAACGTGACGCGATTTTAATTTTTTAATAAAAAAAAAAATTATTTCCAACGGCTAGCAACTACTAGTCTATTTTTTATTTTTTATTTTTTTATTCATCCCAAATACCACCTTCCCTCATTCCATATCTCACACCGTTTCTATACACATTCTCTCCCAACTTTATCTTCTTCATTCCATTTTAATTTTTGAGAGCCAAAATGTCCTGCGACGACAAACAAAACCAATGTCGAGATTGGTTCCTTCGTGAGGGCTACTGTCCAAATATGCCGGGTTCCGCCCAGTCATCTACTTACCCCATGTCGACGCCCCAAGGGGCAATACCCCCACGAGCTCCCCACCCAATAGTGGGACACCATTTAACTCTCCGACGAGCCAACTGGCCACGACGTTCGAGCGACAAACACCTCAGAGAAACGAAATGGATCTTCGAGGTGTACGTCGACACAACGAAGATCCAATAGTCAGAAACCAACAAAAAACCAAAGTTTTTGGGAGAGGATTTTCGTTGCATACAACGCACGCCGCCCGGAGAGTGCCCCGGCAGAAAAAGATTCGGTCTCATTTCGACCGAGTTAGTCCGGAAATCTCCAAGTTTTGTGGCATCTACAACAACTTTGAGAAAGATTGGCCAATCGGCGCAAACGAGGTGGATATTCATAAATCCTCCATACAAGTCTACCAACACGACATCAGCAGGCTGTTCAAGTACGTCTCCACTTGGGAAAGGGTCCAGAATGTCGAGAAGTGGGCGAGTGGCATAGATTCGACGCTAAAGCGCACGAAGCATACCTCGAGCGGGCCACTACTCCACAAGCAGTGGCGAAGGATCCGGAGGCGCGAGCGAAGGGGCGTCCGGGGGGGGGGGATCGAGTCAAGCTCGTCCAACCGGAACGACGGCGACAAAGAGAAGGGGAAAAACACACCTCCACAAACGGACCCGAAGGCGGAAACCAAAATGCTCATGTACAACTTGTTGGTGAAAACATATATTATGACACCTAAACAATTGGAGATGCACTAGAGTTTGATCAACAATCTCCAAAAGGATTTGGATATGCTGCCGAAGGATTAATATTTTTCTATTTTTAATTATGTAATCTTAGGAATTAATTATGTAATTTTCAATTTTCAATAATGTGTTCGTAGTATTTTTAATTATATAATTTAAAGTTTTTAAATTATGTATTATTAGGATTTTTAATTATGTAATTTAATTATTTTAATGAAATTTGAATATTTCATTAATTCAGAAAATCAATATAATTAGAATATGTAATAAGTATTAATTAAATAATGAATAAAAAAAAGATGGAATCTATGAATAATGCAAGGGAAAGGATGATTAATGTATAGTGATGTGAGTGTTGTCTTTTAATTAAGAGATGAAGTAAAAAATGATGTGAGGTCCATAAATAGTTGGAGAATAGTTTAAGGGAATGAACCATATAGAAACATTGTTGTGGATGACCTAAGAAAGCTTATTGTAACTTCGCCGGTTTCTTAAAATTCTCCTAATTTTATTATTTTAATATATTTCTCAAAATATTGCTTATTTTATTTTTAATAACTAGAATCTTTTATATTTGTTTCTCCTCATATTAACTTATTTATGTTAAAATCAATGACTCATATATTTATCTAATATTTATAATTAAATATATTATTATT
Organism: Monilaria moniliformis; assembly: GCA_034509125.1. Classification (NCBI taxonomy): domain Eukaryota; kingdom Viridiplantae; phylum Streptophyta; class Magnoliopsida; order Caryophyllales; family Aizoaceae; genus Monilaria; species Monilaria moniliformis. Next base: position 4,998 of record JAYDZE010504219.1, read on the forward strand.
ACAAAAAAAATGGGTCTTTTTTTTTTTTACTATTCTACACTCTTATTTAATATTTATTATAAAATGTGCTATAAAGATATGAACAATGTTTAAAGGGACGATTATGAATTTGGCGGAAGAACTAAAAATAAACTAGAACTGAACTCGAATATATTTTTTCCTTTTCGAGGTAAGTCATGTATATAAAAATCCATCTGCACAGTCATCCCAATGTAACCACAAAGAGTTAATTAATTAGTTTTCCTTAAATCTAAACTCGAATTTACCCGTTGATGAATAGGATTCAAGTTAAGGTCTTTTAAAATACCAAATCCCATTAAATGCTTGGTTTTTCCCTTTCCATTTTATAGGGGCAAAACTGTAAGAGAATAAATATTTTTGTGGTCTAAAATGAATTAGGCAAACTTTGGTGGAGGACTTGAATAACAATAAGAAGCACAGAAAATGTATGTGGAGAAAAAAACAAAAGAGACGAGAGAGAGCGACAGAGATTCATCACATCCTGCTCAAGATTTCTTTCTCCATTTAAGGTGTTTTCTCTCTCTATCAAGGATTTGTATTCGATACATGTTGTATTTCACGCCTTCTGGTGGATTTATCGTGCGTGTTAGTGGCTGTCTACGTGTATATAAATCCGATTATTGTTTCCGCCATCCATATTGGAAATTGCTGCAATTATTTTCAATCATGGGACCAGATTTAGATGATTGTTGCCATTTTAGCTTCAGTTTCGCTTCGAGCTCAGTTGAAGGAGTTCTAGTTACGAAGGAGTTTTGATTAGGTTTAGCTGTTTTGCTCTGATTTAGGGATTCTTTTAGGGTTTTATTTTGCAGTCTTTTACGAGGTTGTAGTTAAGGTTGTTTAGTTAGATGCGTTTACTTCCTCTATGGGTCTCCAGGGGATTTTTGGTAGTGCAATATTGGCCGGTTGTAAACTATTAGTCTGTGTGCGTGGTGTTAGGCCGGAATAGATGGGACATAACTTTCTTTAATATTGTACAGTGAAGAGGATCCTGGGAGCTTATAGTAGATACCTCAAAGCCTCGAATACATTGTTTTTGTGAAGCCTAAGGTAGTGATTTGTGTTTATGTTCAATTTTGTGCTGTCAATCATTTACTTAATTGTGAATCACCAAATCAGTCTCTGAATTCTTTTCATGGTCAGCATGTCGCGCCCAGTTGATTTGTTGATTTCGTTTGCTTACATTGAGATAGTTCTCTCTCTCTCTCTCTGAGTTGCTTTAGTTGGATCTCTTAGTAGCTACTTATTGTGGTCAATGCATTATTACTTTTGTTGAAGTTATGATTGACTCCTTTTGATCGACGTGAAGTTGAATATAAGCACAATTAGCAATCATGACATGTATTACTGATTTACTTTGTAATCAGGTTTGTTATATATTGCATCTCATGTTGTGATTCTTTTAATTTCTTCTAATTGGTGACTTTCAATGACCTTCAGATCTCCTTTCTCGTCTGTTAACTTACTATGGCATTTTGATCGGGGGTCCAATTTTGGCTCTGCATTGATCTTGGGCTGCTAAGAAGATGACGATGAACCAGCGAAATACGATTGATCTAGAACAAGGATGGGACTTTATGCAAAAAGGGATCACAAAACTTAAAAACATTCTTGAAGGATTGCCGGAGCCACAATTCAGTTCCGAAGACTACATGATGCTCTACACGTATTATTTGAATACTTTGTATTGTAAATGCATGGTTTTCCTTTGTGGGTTTAACAATACATTATGAGTTTCCTTTATTTTTGATTACAGGACAATATATAACATGTGTACTCAAAAACCGCCTCATGATTATTCCCAGCAGCTTTACGACAAGTATCGGGAGTCTTTTGAAGAGTATATAACATCAACGGTGAGGATATGTCTCCCTTTGCTGGTGGACACTTTAAAGTGCGTAATTATGTTCATAAATGCCGCATACCTGATATTTTATGGTGTCCCAAATTTTGGAGTTGCCGAAAGTTAACGTAGATGGTTGATTTACATTTGTTGATCTACCACTCATCAGATGTCACTAAGTTGCTCTTGCATTAGTGTCTTCATTGACGGTATTGCAGGTGCATGCTAAATCTGTCTTGAAGTTGCTTGTCTCTATTGTGCACTACAATCTTAAGGCTGACCTGAAAATTTGGGTTGGAATCTAATTGCCCCAAAAATTAATATAGGAATGCAACAAAGTTCAACCAAATCTTACAAGCATTTGTCTGTTCACAAAGTTCGTTGAACTCAATTTGTTTCTTCTCACAGTCATTTATTCAGACTTTCTCATCTCTGGTTTAGGTGCTGCCTTCTTTGAGGGAGAAGCATGACGAGTTCATGTTGAGGGAGCTGGTAAAAAGGTGGTTGAATCATAAAATCATGGTGCGATGGCTTTCAAGATTCTTTTACTATCTTGATCGGTACTTCATAGCTAGAAGGTCACTTCCGCCACTGCGAGAAGTTGGTTTGACGTGCTTCCGCGACCTGGTAACTCCTGGCAGATTTCTGGTTGAGCTTCCTTAGATTTTTTCAACTGCCAAAGTCAATGCTTTCTGGTTGAGATTGTCCTGAGTTCTTCGTATTTTTCCGTCCCCCAAAATCTCTTTTTCCTTTCATTTCACATTTTCCTCTTCATTTTTGGACATTTAGGAACCTATATTATGATTTCAGGTGTACCAGGAGTTGCATGTGAAAGCAAGGGACGCTGTCATATCTCTGGTATGTCTGTGTTACAAGCTTACAATCTCCTTCTTTACCATGCCATGTTTTTATTCTGTAATGAGATTTTTTTTTCATGTAATTTCTCTTGACCAGGTCGATCAAGAGCGGGAAGGAGAGCAAATAGATCGAGCTTTGTTAAAGAATGTGTTGGATATTTTTGTTGAAATTGGAATGGGGCAGATGGATTATTATGACAATGACTTTGAAGCAGCTATGCTGAAGGACACAGCTGCCTATTATTCCCGGAAGGCTTCTAATTGGATCTTAGATGACTCGTGCCCTGACTATATGCTGAAGGTATATATTCAGAGTGACACCTCTGTCCACTGAGACAAAACATACACCATGGTGCCGGGATGTGGATTATGTTGGCTAATATATCTATACTGAAATTACTTTTCACATGCTTTATAAGAGTCTTTTTACATATCTAGGCTGAGGAATGTTTGAAAAGAGAGAAAGACAGAGTTGCACACTATCTTCATTCAAGTAGTGAAGTAAAGTTGCTTGAGGTATGCTCTTGCTCTTGATACAGGAAGCGGGATACTGAGTGACATTACAAGTCTCTTCATGGGGTTTTCCATGGCTTAAATATTCTGATTCAGTTAGTTTATCTTGTGTTGTAATAGTTAATCAATAAATTTGATAACTGTTCTGTTTTATTGGGTAGAAAGTACAACATGAGTTATTATCTGTATATGCCACCCAACTCCTGGAGAAGGAGCACTCAGGCTGTCATGCATTACTTAGGGATGACAAGGTACCTATACTAAAGTGTCTTTTTATGTATTTAGAATCTTAGATGATTCACTTAATTCTATTTGAAGCTGAATCTTGGCCAATGTCCTTTAGGTAGAGGATTTGTCAAGGATGTATAGACTCTTCTCGAAAATACCTCGAGGTCTGGAACCCGTGGCTAATATTTTTAAGCAGGTTTGTGATTGTTTTGGTACTCCCTCATTAAAATTAGTACTGTGTCCACATTTTTAGCTACACCTTTTCACTTAGCTGTATGTGTACTAATGTGTGATGTACTTCCATCGCAGCATGTTATTGCTGAAGGTAGCGCATTGGTTAAACACGCTGAAGATGCTGCAAGTAACAAGAAGGTCTGTTCATTTTTTAAGAAAAATGCCAGTGATATTCTTTGATCTTATGAAATTACTCACTAATAAATTTACTTCACGGGTTAAGAAGAGCTGCCAGTATAGTTTGTTTATTCTTATGCATTTATTCATTGGTATGTTGGATCAATAACCATTCCATGCCTGTTGTGATCTAATTGCATTGCTTTTTGATAATTTATTGTACTTCTGAATTTGCAAATGATACTCATTATGTAAGTTTTGGTTAAATGGTGGAACTAACAAGCTTATTGTAGTGTAGGGAAAACGTGATTGATATTATATGTATCTTTATAAAGCTTATTGTTGCTACAAAGGCCTTCTGTGTTCTATAAGTGGTACAAAAAAACTTTCGTGTTGTCTTCTGAAGAGAAAGACAGACAATTCTATGCAAACAAAACAATGCTGTTATTTGTTTTCATTTGCTAATAGTACATGCTGTAATATTTGACAGTAGGACATCAATTTTGAATAAAGTGGTTAAAATTGTCTGCTAAATGTGGCAGTGGAATGATAAGTGAATGTCTAAATTTATATCTGTTTTTTTGTAATTAATATTTATTGTATATCTACTACAGGCTGAAAAGAAAGATGTTGTTGGGTTGCAGGAACAGGTAACTTATTTTGAACTTTCTGAACCTGTATCATGTTTTCACCCACTGAAATCACTTGTGTATTGAATCCAGGTTTTCGTCAGAAAAGTAATTGAGCTCCATGACAAATTCATGGCATATGTGAATAATTGTTTTCTAAATCACACGCTCTTTCACAAGGTAAGAGTAATCTGGATTGCACCCTATTCCCTGCCTTCAACTCTAGCATTAGTATGACTATTTTTCTCTGTTCAATTAATAGGCTCTCAAAGAGGCATTTGAAGTCTTTTGCAACAAGGGTGTTGCTGGTAGTTCTAGTGCAGAACTTCTAGCCAACTTTTGTGACAATATTCTCAAAAAGGGTGGGAGTGAAAAATTGAGTGATGAAGCAATTGAGGAAACACTGGAAAAGGTGTTGATTCTTGAGCATTTCAACTTTGATTTAAAACTGATTACGATAGCATTTCAGGGCTATAATTGGTGTTTGGAATGTCCTGTAGGTTGTAAAATTGCTTGCCTATATCAGTGATAAGGATCTATTTGCTGAGTTTTATAGGTAAGTTAGCCAATATACTCTGCTTGTTGCTTCCTTCTAGTGAACAAATAATTATATTATACCTTTCTTACTGTTGTTGTTAACAGGAAAAAGCTTGCTCGCCGCTTGCTGTTCGATAAAAGTGCTAATGATGAACACGAGAGAAGTATCCTGACAAAGTTGAAGCAGCAATGTGGTGGACAATTTACATCAAAAATGGAGGGGATGGTCAGTTCTCTTGTTATTATATTCTGATATAGCAAAGTTTATGTGATTTATATTTTTATATCCTTTTCTATGTTTTAGGTCACAGATTTGACACTAGCCAGGGAAAATCAAGCCAATTTTGAGGAATATCTTAGTAATAATCCGAATGCAAATCCGGGGATTGACTTAACGGTGACCGTCCTGACTACGGGTTTCTGGCCAAGTTACAAATCTTTTGATCTTAACCTTCCAACTGAGATGGTAGTGCTTTCACATATTGAAATTTGAGATTAATTACAAAATTTGATATTGATCGATTTCCTGCGGTCGTCCTTACCTTTAGTAGTTTATTTATTATTGTTTATTGAGTTGTTATCTTTTAGAGTTAGAGTTTGATTAGGAGTCTAATTGTTATCTTTTGAGTTAGTCTTTGTTGAGTAGGAGTCTTCATTAGTATGTTATAAATAGCACCTCATTGGAAGAGTTGTGTCTTGAGTTTTTTGGTTAGGAATGGTTTATACCGTGGCCTCTTTAAAAAAAAATTGTTTTTCTGTTCTTTTATTCAGTTTATATAGTCTAATTTCTATTTTTTGTCCTACGTTTCCTTCTCTTGTTCACTGTTCCTTTATTTTTCTGTTCTCGTTCCAGTTCAGCAAGTTATCCATCTCATCCGCCTTTTAACTCTACCAAATCACTCTATCAATTTGGTGCGGTGAACGTGGAGTTAAGGGCGGATGAGATGGATAACTTGCTGAACTGGAACGAGAACAGAAAAATAAAGGAACAGTGAACAGAGAGAAGGAAACGTAGGACATAAAATAGACTATATAAACTGAATAAAAGAACAGAGAAACAATCCTCTTAAAGAGGCCACGGTATAAATCGTTCCTAAACCAAAAAACTGCACAGCTCTTCAATAAGATGCTATTTATAACATACTAATGAAAACTCAAAAGATAACAACCAGACTCCTAAATTCCTAATCAAACTCACTCTAAAAGATAACAACTCAATAAACTACAAAAATAAGGATGACGATCGATATCAAAATTGACCCTGAGAACCTCAAGGATAGTCTTTATTTTCTAACTGATATTCTCACTGATTACCTGGAATTTTCTCCAGGTCAAGTGTGTAGAATTATTTAGAGAGTTCTACCAAACGAAAACTAAGCACCGGAAACTTACATGGATATATTCATTGGGAACTTGCAACATCAATGGTAAATTTGAACCAAAGACAATAGAGCTTATTGTGACAACGTATCAGGTCAAGTGCAGAACACAGTCACAACTTATTTACGTGTCCTGTGATTGATATTTAAGTGATTAAAGCTCTCCTGCTTCCATTTTCCAGGCTGCTGCGCTTTTGCTGTTTAATGCCGCGGATAGATTGAGTTATCAGGAAATCATGACTCAGTTGAACCTGTCTGACGATGATGTTGTTAGGTTGCTTCATTCACTTTCATGTGCCAAGTACAAGATTCTGAACAAGGAACCGAGCACCAAAACAATCTCTCCAACTGATGTTTTCGAGTTCAATTCAAAGTTTACTGACAAAATGAGAAGGATCAAGGTACTAGTTTCACCCACCATGTGTATCTTGTGTATCCAAGTCATAGGATAAGGCATTCCTAGCACTCATATTGACTCTGCTGTTAAATGTATTCCTGGAAACAAAGATACCTCTCCCTCCTGTGGACGAGAAGAAGAAGGTCATAGAGGATGTTGACAAGGACAGAAGGTACGCAATTGATGCCTCAATTGTCCGTATCATGAAGAGTAGGAAAGTCTTGGGCTACCAGCAATTGGTGATGGAATGTGTTGAGCAGTTGGGTCGAATGTTCAAGGTACCCTTACGTTGTATTTAAATATTATCCTCAGCATTTTTTTATCTCTTCAAAAATTATAATCACTGTGTTTCAACTCTGCATCATGCAGCCTGATGTTAAAGCAATCAAGAAGAGGATTGAAGATTTGATTACTCGTGACTATCTTGAACGCGACAAGGATAACCCCAACTTGTTCAAATACTTGGCATAAACACAACAACTCTTTTGGCTGCTTCAAGACGCTGCAGAAAGTTTTGGACCCACGTGGAGAACTTGAAACCACTGTAAGTGCTGCCTAGGGCCTTCAATGACTCGATTTCCTAGGTGGAGGGGCTTGAGAATTCTTGTACATTCTTGACTTAAAATCTGGTTTAAGAACCATTTACATAGATCGATCTGCATTGAGGTTAAGATGTAGCTTACAGTTCTGAGCAGTGAGACAAAATTTAGCTTCCTTTCATTTCCTTAGCGCCCTAACTCTTAATTGTCTAAAATTGTATGTCTTACTTTGTGATTGGCTTTTCCATTAACTTTATGTAAAGATTGTGTTAGATTAGTCTTTTAAGTTTGCTTTTCAGTCCCTTTTATTTGTTATATCCTAGTTTTTTCTCAAGCGTCAGGGTGTGTTATGACTTATGAGAGAGAGAGAGAGAGAGAGAGAGAGAGAGAGAGAGAGAGAGAGAGGATACTTCAAACTCGGTATAAGTTTTAATTGAAGTTATGGAAATAGGTAGCTAATAGTCAACGCCCAAAATAAATTATAGCGTAATCTTGTAATACAATCTCACTGGTTCCGTTTCTTCACGAGACTAATCAATATCTAAATTCAAATTTATGTCAATGCTATGTTTGTAATCATAAATATTATAATTAAATTATACTATTGAGGCTGTTGATAGGCTTGATAAGCCTAAGATTAGAGTTTTATATGGGCTTATCAGGGCGTTTGATAGCAAAGTTTATATATCTCAATAGCCCGTGTTTTGGGGCAGGTCCATGAAAGTCCGTGTGTCATATATCCTAAACCTTGGATTACCTATCGCCTCATTTTTCTAGGATAGGTAATCTGCAATAGAGTAAAACATCAGTTTAACTTTGTTTCTTTGTTTTTGTCCCTCAAACTCCATTTTCAAAATCTGTAGATTATCGTGGCTGTCAACTGCGAGCTTTCACGGAGGAGTATTCACGATTTTGTCAAAATCCTTCAGAATTGCACTTCGGTGGAATTTCTTGATAGAGGTCTAGATCCCTAACAAAGTAAATTAACAAATCCATCTGTGTGTAATTTTGGATTGTAGATTTGTGGCCAATTGATCTAAAAAATCGAGCGATATTTTATAATCCTGGGCGCTTTAGTTGTGGTTTCGAATTGATCCTTTTTGGCTCAATTCCATATAACAAAAAATGTTGAATCTGATTTACTGATGAGTTTTTGGGGCATCATAAAAAATTTCTCCAATTTCTCAAATTATATATTATCTTTTATTTCTAAGATAAATACACTATATTTTTCATACTTGGTAGTGCATAATAGAGAGATATGTAAGTGGAGTTTGTTGGGGAGGGGAGCAGATTACTGAATGTGGTTGCTAGTTGATTATTGTGAAATTAAAATTCATTTTAAAGATTTAGCTATGATGGGATCACAGGTAGTGTTGACAAGAAAGCAAGGAGAGATGTGATTCATACATCCTTCATCATATTTATATGCAATGTACTTTGTTTTCATCTTCACCATTTAGATATAATACAAGGCTTAACTCTGGTTTTTATAGTTAGAATCAAATGAATGAATGAGACGATTATTCTCCCATGTGGCACGTGTACAGAGCGAGAAGAATAAAATTATGGGTCTGCCCGGGAATGATTTTGTACGACGTTGCAGCGGCCGACGGACTGTAAGGGATAGACCGACGCTCGCCTTCTGATGTGATTCAGCGGTGGTAGAGTAAAGAGGACGACCGAATGAAATAATGCAGTGACTCTTCACATTAGGATAATCTAGGGACATTTTTGGAATTTTACAATAGCATTGAGGGTCTAAATGTCCATACACATTTTAATCTCAATCAATGCTATCAAAAACAAAGTTGCGGAATATGTCCATTTCACCTGCCATGTCAAACGCACACTCAATATACACTATCTTGTAAAACAAAGATGACTTATCACGATTCTAATATAGTCTTCCTTATTTACTCTACCCTATCAAACATGACCTTTAGGATGAATTTAAATTAGATCTTGATTTCTCTCCTAATATTATAGGATGAGTTAGGATTTGAATTTTGATTTATCGGATGATAAGATGATTTGATTTGTTTTTGTAATGATTAATGGTGTTTTCAAAGTGTAGCAATGCGAGATCTCTTCATTACTAGAAGAATATATTTTATTATTTACATAAAATGAAACAAATTATGTAATACCTTTTGTTTTCTTTATTCTGAACTTTATAATATCCATATTTAGTCAAACAATTATACATTAACATCTCAAGCTCAGTGACAGAGTAATATTGTGAAGATACCAAAATAAAATAGAAAATAAAAGTAATATTCGATTTTTTGCCAAACTATAGTAATAAACCAATAAAAAGTCGCCAACTATAATCAATGAGTTGCTGACTTGGCAACTGTGGGGCCCGCCTAATAATTCTTCCAATAAAATTATTATATATAAAAATGAAAATGTCCGTTTTCCAAATAAAAATATTCAAAACTGGAATATTTTAGGGTTAGGAAATTATTCTCTCCCCCAATATTCTCATTGAATTCTATGTCTAAGTACCCTCAGCTCTATCGTCTTGTCGAAAATTTTCCATTTTGATGCTCTCTGCTTTGCGTTTTCCGCTCAATTGTTCCTCTTCTTTAGGGTTTTGAATTATTCCGTTCTTAGCTTTGACTATTAGCATTTATAAATTCAAGAAGTTGAGTGTTTCCATCAAATTATGGTTTTGGAAGTAATTTAGGTAAAAATTCATTCAAATTCTGCGTGTTTTATCTGAATGTGTTACTGGGTTTCCGCAATTATCGATTTATTTCATTCATGCTGTTTAGTTGTGATCACGCGAATGCTTGGATATTTCCTGGGGGAGTGTTCTTTCGGGAAAATTTAAAATCTTCAAGGAGTGAATGCACCCCCCTTGGTATGGATTATTCGCGCGAAAGTGGAATGGTGCTGATTCCGACGCGGTTTGTGTGGCGTTATGGTGGGAGAATTGTGTACATTAGTGGCTCTTTTACCGGGTTAGTCGATTTGCAATTGATTTTTTGTGTCTACTTTGTTCTTTGTAGGATTAGCTTTTGATTTGAGCTGTGCTTATGGTAACTTTTACTTTTGTTGTTAATGGCGGTTTTTTTATTACTTATTATTTATTCTTTTATATTTTTAAAGGTGGACACAATGGCCAATGACCCCGGTTGAGGGGTGTCCTACAGTTTTTCAAACAATTTGCAGTCTTCCACCCGGTTATCACCAGGTTGGTTGTTCATGTACTTGGAACTTATTAGGGTGAAGAATTGCCCGGAAGTGGTCAACCAAGAAGGAAATTTAGTTACTTGGGTTTGATCTGCTTTTGACTGGAAATAGCCATATAATTATTAGACGACTGTTGATAAGCAGCTAATTTGGTGTTTCCCATGGATATGGTATCTGTGTTATGGCATGTGTGTTTGGTTATGTTACTTTGTTTGGTATGTTCTGCGTTATAAATTACTCAATCGCGTAATCAAGTAGTTTACCTCTACTGATTCTTAGCTAGGATAAAATTTGGCTTTTTTTGCCCTTTGCCAGTGTTGCTGCCTCCTTTTTGTATCCAGTTTTTTTACCGTACATGTGATGCTGATTAATGGTGAATGAGTTGGGAAAGTCGCTGATTTTGATCATATTTGTAAGAAAAATATAAGTCCTGTAAACTAGTAACTAGGAGCCTAGGAATAATAATTTTGGTTGGTCCAAGAATGAAGAAATGTCTTAGACACTGATTGTGGATTAATGGTTGAAACTATTAGTATGACTTTTGGATGACACTTGTCAAGAATTATGTTTGAATATATTGGAGGATTAAGTATTGTTGAGTAAGTGCAATTGCCAATGTATTTCCTTTTTGAGCTTACATTTGAAGTTTAGGTTGCTAGCTAGAGTTAGATGATTGGAGAGAGATAAGTCACAGCTGTATCCATACGCCGCTTCTGCCAAACTAACAGCTTATCAACCTTGATTTGATAAGAATCCATGATGGCGTGTTTATTAAAATAATTGCTGGATGTCTTTAATTGTTGTGACAGAAAAAATCTCAAGTTATTATAAATGCCTATAATTCATCCAAAAGGTGTTCAACGTGTTGCTAGCTGTAAACTGTACACGTGTACGACTAACCATACAAGGATTGGGCTACCTAACCTTATTACTCTCAAGTCCTGCCGGTGCTCTGTATGAGTGTTGTTTGTACTTGATTATTATTGTATCCAAGCTGCAAGCAATTGGATATGCCTAGTTATGTAATGACGTTTATATAACCTGGCTGGAGGAGAGGTACCGTAACTACAAATCCTATAGGGGAGGGTTGTGTATCTAGTTGTTTGGAAAGGACTAGGTGTACTCGAATAACATGAATCTTGATTGAAGATACTAGTGTTGATTTTCATAAAGCTAGCTTGTGGAGTTATGTATCATTTTCAATTCAAAAACTGCTTCTCTTTGTATGTAGTACAAATTTGTGGTTGACGGTGAATGGAGACATGATGAGCACCAGCCTTCTGTCACTAGTAACATTGGAACAGTGAACACTATCCTCTTATCTACAGAAGCTGATTATGTTACTCCAATGCTGAGCCCACAAGCGCCTCCCTCCGGTCATGGTTCAAGCATGGATGTTGATAGTGAGGGCTTCCAACGTGTGGTATGATATTTCTGTACTCATCTTTACTTCTCCTGCCATACCCATAATTTTCGCTTGCACTTATTTTCAGAAGTTAATTTAATGATACTTTCTTATTCAATCATAGTGGAAGTAAGTATATCCTATTGTTCATCTTTGTTACAGGTTCGGCTGTCAGATAGTATGTCTCCTGAGCTCTTCCCTACAATATCAGAGGCTGACGTAGATGTTTCCCGGCATCGTATAGCTGTATTCTTGTCAGCTCACAAGGCATATGAGTTGCTCCCTGAATCTGGGAAGGTCTGGATGATCCTCATCTGTCCCAACATTGTCTCTGTCCTCATTCCTTTTTTATTTCATTGATTTACTCGGTCTGTTATTCAGGTTATTGCTTTGGATGTTGAACTCCCCGTAAAGCAAGCATTTCATATATTGCATGAACAGGTACCTTTATTTGTTAAATGCCCATTCTTTAGTGTTAATGCCTACCAGATCAGGGCACTATAACTTAACATGCCTCTAGCAAGATGGTGTCTTGGATGTATCTGCTATCTGTTCTTGGTGCTTCGTTTAACCAACTTTCTTCTGGTAAAGTTACAAACACTTAAGTATGAAAAATACTCATTTCAGGGGATCTCTATGGCGCCCTTGTGGGACTTCTCGAAGGGGAAATTTGTTGGAGTTCTTAGTGCAATGGATTTTATCTTGATTATGAGAGAGGTAGAGTATTCTGCCATGTTTTATACTGAATATTATCTTTCCTGAATATGCTCCTGCCCCCTTTGCCATAGCCTCTCTTCTCCTCCTTGTGCATTCCCAGTTTGGTAACCTAACTTACCCCTAATGTTTCGTTGTTATATAACGTCTATCCAACTTTCATACAGAATCGGCATTTTAAAGTTAATCTAACTTTCATACAGGATGCTGTCGATAGAACTTTTGCGAAATAGGGACAATTTTCTCTTATATTTGACTGGTATATGCACTGCAATATCTCAAGGATCTCGTTGTGATCTTTTCAATATGTGCTGGCAGCTTGGTAGGCATGGGTCAAATTTGACGGAGGAAGAGCTCGAGACACATACCATATCTGCTTGGAAAGAAGCAAAGTCTTATCTGAATAATCAAATTGATGGGCAAGGAGCAATAGTTCCAAGACAACTTGTACAAGTAAGTGTTCATATTGATGTGCTAAATGCTAGAATGCAAATTGTGCATTGGGCCGATCACTTTTAATCTTCTATGCACAGGTTGGACATATGGATGATCTGTATATTAGTTCTATCTCTTATACAGATATCCTTCTGCATATATGATACTGTTGATTAAACAATATGTAGAATACCTGCATTACACCCTTATTTTGATTGAAGTTTTCCACCATATTATAAAACCCTGCTTGGACCTTTTGTTTGTTCTTGTTTTTGGTACGATCTTGGTCATTCCTTGATGTCATTGATTTCCTTATATGCTAGATAGTTCCTCAAAAGTTCTCTGTGGTTGACTTGTAAACAAAAATTTGTTCTCTTATACATTGGAATTAGCATATAGGATGCTCTTTTATGTTAACTTGATGAAGTTTTCCAGGCTGGTCCAGATGACTCTTTGAACGAAGTTGCTCTGAAGATTTTGCAAAGTGGTGTAGCAACAGTTCCCATCATTCATTCTCCTTTGGCAGATTCCCCGAACAGAAATCTATTACACCTTGCTTCACTTTCCGGGATACTAAAATGTCAGTATTGTGGACCACTCACTAACGCTTTCAGTGTGTTTGAACTATTTTCCAGACAATATTTAGCTCTGTGTGGGTGGTAGTAATTAAACATTTTGCTTTGCAGGTGTATGCCGGTTTTTTAGGCATTCGCCTGGTTCGTTGCCAGTACTTCAATTGCCAATTTGTTCAATACCTTTGGGCACTTGGGTTCCCAAGATTGGAGAGCCAAATCGCAGGCCATTGGCAATGTTGAGACCCAGTGCTACTCTTAGTGCAACATTAAATTTATTAATTCAAGGTATCCAGATACAAACTAGAAATGGGAGACTTTTGGAGTTGTTGCATCTCTGTTTCATCTTGGTCTCTATGCAGTCTACTTTTTGTAGCAACACATTTATTCACTAAATTGTCTTTTACTAAAGTTATGAGCAGAAACTTCAAATTTAAAAAAAGTTTTTAATCATATTTACTTTTTTGGATGTAGCCCAAAGTTTTTGAGTAGTTCCATATGATGGGTTTTTTCTATAAGAATGTTTTTGGTATAGCATGAATATTTGAGAACTGATTTACCTTGTAGTTCAACATTACTTATTTTTATATGGTTCTGCACAAATCAGTCTGACGAGAAAAGGAAACTAATTCAAACAGATCTATGAATTTGATGAAATGCTGGGACCTGAATAGATATTCCCTATTCATTTGAGACTTACGTTATGTTCTGCATATACATGTCTCTTCATCTAACATGTTTCATTCCTTTGCAGCACAAGTTAGTTCAATCCCTATTGTCGATGATAATGGCTCTTTATTGGATGTATATTCTCGAAGGTTAGTAACATGCGTTGCTGTTTATCTAATCATAGGTGAATCTATTTCCCACACTTGAAATTGTATTAATAAGTCATCATTTTTGCAGTGACATAACTAGTTTGGCCCGAGACAAAATCTATACACACATTAATCTCGAAGAAACTACTATTCATCAGGTAAAGACATCTATCCATTTCGCTTTAATGCTATAATCGCTGTATCTGTGAATATTTATTGCATGGTGTCAGCGTCTATGACAATCCCAGCGCCATGTCACAGTAGAAAATGCAGTTTTTATGTTAGTTTGATAACTTATTCTATGAAATGATACTCATATCTTATATATTCCTTCTTCCGAATTTCCTATTTTCTTCATCTCCAAATTGCAGGCATTACAGTACAGAGATGACCCATTTTCAGCATATGGCTCCAACATTCAAAGATGTTTTATGTGTTTACGTACCGATCCTCTCCATAAAGTCTTGGAGAGATTATCCCAGCCAGGTTATCTATTTCTTCTAGTTCGTTCTAAGACATTTTTCAGCACTTCCCGATCATCTTTCGTTCCCTTCGACAGTCTACTTATATATATATACATATTTAACTTTTCCTCTGATTCCTAGTTTGCATGCTTTTCTTCTCAGGAGTGAGGCGTCTCGTTGTGGTTGAAGCTGGAAGCAAGCACGTAGAAGGTATTGTTTCGTTGGGCGACGCTTTCCGATTTCTCATGGGCCGTTAAGCAAATGCAACAGTATATACAGTGGATGGTTCCTCTCATTCTTAGCCTGGTTTTAAGTTAATGGGCTGAAAAGATGAGAAATGTAAGTGAATGTAGTTGTCGTTGCTCCATGTCTCTAGCATCTCAATTTTTTTTAGAAATAGGCAAAAAGTTCCTGCTTATTATGCTATGGAAATTGGAGGAAAAAATAAGAAAAATGAAATGGGATGATTTTTGTTTTCTTCCTTTTCTTTTCCTTAGTTTTATTTATGTATAATTCTTGCCATTGTTTGGCCTCTTATCTGGTCACCCTTTTTTGGTGATGCTTTTTTTTTTTTGGCTACAATTGGAAGGGAAAGTAAAGAAAATTTTCACTCCACAGTTTTTGTTGAATCAAATATCTGCTCTGGTGCCTGTTTGTCTTAGTCAATTGTTCACAGACAAATTTATAAGTTTAAATTAATTCAACAAATAACTTAAGAATTGGAAAAAATGCATTAAATCTGATTTGAATGACAATATTCTATTTAATGTCAAACCATTGACACGTGTTATACAATCGTCTTCGGAAGCAAGTGCGTTTTAGCGGTTACATTTTATATTTCACATAAAACAGCAACTCCCTTTAGAAAATCCACTAAAAGATGATTAATTATAAGGACTAATTCAAGCCTAAAATTAACTTACGAATTGCAAATAGCATCTCAATCTAGCGGTCAATTAAGTCGAAAGGCACACCTTGAGAAAATATTAATCAGCAATCAAACATAAGAATGGCTCACTCCAATTTCTTCATTCAATGTTGACAAAGAATGAAAGCTAATATAATCAAGAAAATGAATTATTTACACAATCAGCGGAGTCCGATCGCAGGCAAAGCCGTGTTACGTCGGTATCAACGCCATTATTTGGTTCCTGATGATGCCCATGCACTTCTGTATTTCAGTGTAAACGGGAAGATTCTGCGAGCTGCGTGGCTGCAAGCTTATCACGGCAGAATCCAGAATCTGTGCCACATCAGATGGAGGGAACTGCCGTTGCGTGCACTTCTGCAATGACACAAAATGGGAACACTAGGGTTATTCAAGCACTAAGGCAACCAGCCATCTTTTTACATAAAAAAAAAAAAAACAAGAATTTGAATGGATCCTGCTTAGTGCTTCTGTGTGTTTCTTCGTATCAATTTACCTGAATCATAAGCAAAGTTGCGACGCATTTGGAGATCAGATCGAAAGGAATTTGAGAGTCTGTGTCGGATGCACTCGTAGCTTTAGGATTAGGTGCCTGCAAAAATCTCACATTCATCAATAATGGATCCCGGTCTAATGCAGAACCAAAAGCTAAATAGTCGACTGTGGTAATCCTGACCATAGGCGCACTGAGATCATCGGACGGAAGTTGATCGTTAACATAATCAATAGCTTCCTCAATCTTCTCAGTGGTGCCCTCCCTACACTTGAGAGATGACATTGCCTACAAAAATATATAAAATTTTATTAGTAATCGATCTAATAAGGGAGCTTTTTTATCAAGAAAGTGGAGCACACATGATGAAATTCTTGAAATAAATGGTGGCTGGGGTTGTCTTCGTTGCGTAGCATTATTGCAGGAGTGGATTTATGATACTATATTACTGTTTCTACACCATAATTGAATTAGATGCCTTTCTATAGGTACCTGCATGGCTGCATCCACCATTGCGCGTGCTTTTGTTCTCGAACTATCGATGATCTCGTTCACATGGGGTCCCAATTCAGTTGTTTGACATGCAGAATGGTCAAGAGAAAATTCGCTGCCAGGATCAGCAGAGTTGGTGCCTGGCATGGACCACAAAAGTGGCATGCTTCCTTGATATGTATTCCTCTGTCTCAAGCAATATAAAGCAGAAGAAACCTGCTCCAAGAAAGAAAAAAAAAATTGTGCTCCAGGTCCAGTATATGAAATTAAGAAAAAAACTTGATTAAGATAACTCAAAAATAATACTAAAATACGGCTTTTCAGTTTCCTGTGTGGAGGTATCTATACCTGTTCATTGGCTTCATTCAATTGTACAAGTACTGCAGCATATTGCTTTTTAAATGGCTCAGAGTCCTTCAAAGAGCTATCACCATCAATCTTATATCTGGATACATCTTCATTCATGCGCCTTAACTCTAGAACAACAGCTTCCTACACGTAAAAGAAATTGAGATTATGCCAATTGATGCAACGACATTTTGGTATGCAGTTAGAATGTCCAACAACTGAACATGCACCATTAACAGGCGATGGAAAGCATGCTGATTTTTTTTATTTATTATTAATTCTAACCAATGTTAAAGCCTACAGTAGAATTTGATTATAAAGCAGCTTTATAAGCATGAAGCGTCAAACATGAGGAACAACACAAGCAACGATTTTTAGCTAGTGAATGGTGAAGACCTTTTTCTCAAGTGCACGAGTGAGATCGGCGAGAGCTTGAACATCAGCTTCCTTCACCTGGATTTGTGAATATGCTGTTTGTTTGTAACCGGGACTTTCAGCAGATCCAATCCTCATTTGCAAATTAGTATTTGCAGAAGAGACCTGATCAAATGATTAACTTGAGATACTTTTACATGAATGCAATATTCTGGTTGTATGTACCATAATATGAATCGATGAAATCAAGACTGCATATATAAACTCCCACTTAAGAAATAGCATGACGTATATTCAAAGCATTCAAACCGAATACTATTTGGAACGATCATTGGAAACATGCAGCATGAAAAGTTAGGAAGAGATTCATGCCTTTGTCTGATTCAACAAACATGCAGGATCAGCTGAAAGAGACAAGTGGGCGATATCGTCAGAGGCATCAACTTTGTCATCAGGGCAAAGCTTCATGTACTCTTGTATTCGTCCGCACATCTTTAGCTCATTGAAATTTTCGAAAAACTTATCAGAAGAAATTGGTTGTTTCCCAACCAATGCTGTAGGCAGATTCTCGAGAGGGTTCAAAGGCATGCAGTCAATGTCCTACCACAACATAGCATCAAATACTTAGACTGAGAAACGTGCAATTAGGAAGACTGGCATATAACTCTAGAGAAGCCAACATCAATGATTCACACAGTAGAATAAATGCTGCTGGCTCCAGTCCTGATATTAAATGATGGTTAAATTACCGCATATAACACAACATTTACACCAATTTTCAATTGCAAAGTCATCCACATAAAACAAAATCTATGAGTGCAAACCACAAGTGAGGATGTAGATTACCATGACAAATTCAACTCCTAGCTCATGCCGATCAAATTGGACCCGACATCTATAATGATCAATAGTCAGCACACTTCCGTCATGGACCTCTCTTGTTTTTGGATGGATGGCAGTGACACGTTGCCCAACCGATAAAGGCCTTGCGAGGTCAGTTGGCAGTCCTTCCCGAACACCTTCACGAAGCTCAGTGTAATGTTTTCTAACAGAATCCCGGTACTGACTAAGCTTCTCCTTCTCTTCCTTTAGGAACTGCTCTGAAAATCGCCGTGGTTTACCAAGAGAACTGCTTCACATGAACATCATTTACATTATTATCAGGTAATATGGTGAATAGCAAAAGATTGAACTTGTCAAAAGAAGACGTATACCTTCTAATGACACCCCACTCTACACGAGTTAATCTTGGCACATGGCC
Source organism: Monilaria moniliformis (assembly GCA_034509125.1). Taxonomy (NCBI): domain Eukaryota; kingdom Viridiplantae; phylum Streptophyta; class Magnoliopsida; order Caryophyllales; family Aizoaceae; genus Monilaria; species Monilaria moniliformis. The sequence continues at coordinate 23,798 of JAYDZE010504219.1, forward strand.
CAACCCAACGTGATACAAATATTCAACAAACTCTCTCTTTGCAAACCAAGGATAATCAATGGCACTGTAGAACCATTCATAAATGCACCATCTTCTCAGACGAGGATTTGACAAGCAAATGGACATATTTTTCTGTATGACAAGATACAGGAAAAGGATGTTGAGATTTGGCCTATTCAATTCACATACTGAAAAAAGTGGGAGAGCACCGAACCTTTGAATTAAGTGCTCTGCCGTGGATTGAAGTAATAGACAGATCATTTTGGTCGTTTGAGATGTTATCAAGAAGTTTTTGTGGTTTCTTAAGGTCCATTTTACGTCTGCTCCTGAATTTAGTTGGTAAGTTGACCTGATTAACCATAGGAACCTGTGCAACTAATTGTGCTGGCTCACTTGCTTCTTTTTGTATATCAGCACTGGAAGAATTCTCTGAATTTCTTAGTATATGTGGTGAGCCACTTTGAGAAGATTTCTTACTTCTATTCATTAACTTCTTCCCAGGATCTCCATCCTAAAGATAATAAATGTCATAAATCAGAGAGCTCTCAGCCAGAGAAGGAATTTTTTCACAGATGAATACCTTACTGTTACAATAACTACATTATTTCCATAGAGAAGAAGAGTCAAACCATTAAGATCGATAGTATCTGTGAATACCCAAAATTGCTAAAAGGAACACCCATGGTTTCAGATTCTCCAATGTTCGTGTATGTGACATCTTAATAAAGAAGGAACAGTCCAATCAATAAGACCGTAGCATCAATGAACTCCAAAAAATAATGAAAAACTACTCATATTCCAGCTTTCACAAAGTCATAATTTACTTAACTGCATATTTAATAAATTTCTCATTTAGGAAAGGGAAAAAAAGGTTATGGAATTTGGAAAAATAAAATCTCCAGTATTATCGAAGAAGCTAAAACCTTAACAGAAGAAAAGAGAGAGGCTATAGAGCACTAAGTAAAGTACCTCAACCCGAGGAGATTGACTGAGATGAATATCTGGATGAGCTTCAGTTTTTAGAATCTGCAATAGCTTGTTTTTGTAAAACTAACCATTGAAGAAATCTGGTTAGCAACATTAAGAGAAACAATATGTCTGCCTCACCTTAGACACTTGCATCTTCTGTTTCCTTCTTGGTGTTTTGGTGATAGATAGTTGAAGATCCTGATCTTCTTCAGGAACAGAACTAGTAACTGAAGCTTTTCCAGGTTTTGAGGTTCTACTGGGTGCAATTCCGGAACTTGATAGTGGCTTGTATCCTTTCATTCTAACCCCTGAGTATCTACGTTTTTCTTTTTTCTGGTTCAGTGGCAGAGATTCTGTAGACAGCAACTCATCAAGTGGATCATCACCTTCATCTTTAAATTGCAGCCTTGAATCTAACGAATGAGAAACTTGAATATCTACGAATGGGACAAGTAATTTCATTGAGGAAATGCTAATGAGTGGGAACATATAATGGTATCATTTGATGATGGTATAATCCTCAACTTACATACTTTTATCAAATGGACTCTTCAAAATGCTTTTAAAATTAAGAAAATCAACAGTATATTATAATAAGCATTATGCTTACAAGTCAGGCAAATATGACCCCGACTCCAATTGATTGAAAATAACACAAGTTTCACCTCTTTACAACAATATAAGAGCTTAATGAGGAAAGAAATTTTGACAATGCAATTTCTGGAACAATATCATCAACAGGTCCAAACAATTGAGGAAACATCATTTAGTCAGTTATTATTAATTAAGAAGAGGAAAAGGTGGGTGTTAGATAACTTACCATCTTCATCTCCTGTTGGCATCATCAGTGACAAATCAGCCAGTGTTTGTAGGGCATCGAATGCTGGAGCATCATCTAAACAGGAACGAGTAGATTAAGCTGAAGCTGATGCTAATAAAACAGCATATACTATTGAACTACTATCCCTTAAGACCAAATAAATATATGCTACACAATGAGATTTCTAGCCTCCCGAGAGCCAGAAGGCTGATGCAAGTGAGATATTCAACATCTCCATAATCAACAAACCATTCGTTGTGCATTGATCAACCAGTACAGAAGATTCTCTTATATTATAAAGGTAATGATAGAGTTTTATAGTTTGTGCAAGACCCCCCAAAAAAGGAGAACTAAACCTTTTTAATGAGCTGCAGAACATAAATAAAAACCACTAATTCTACACTATATATATTTGTTCCTACAACATAGCCTTATGGTTCATATTTCAACATTTGTAAATTGCAAAAATTTGGAAAGGGGCAAATACTCCATGGCCACATTTGCGTAGTGACATACAAGATAATAATTCAGAGACGAACAATACTTGCGTACCTCTTCCAAAGAGAACCTTTTTGCTCTTCTTTCTCTGACTCTGCACAGAGGACCTTGAAATCTTGGTATCGGTGACCTCTAAATGAAAGTTGTCTGTCATTGCTCCGAACCGCTGACCTTCTTCTGTTCCACTACATTCTTCCTTGATGTCATCCAAGAGATGCTCGCTATTATTGCCGATTTCATAATTCTTGCCTTTGAGTTTCTTTGTCTTCTCTTTCACAGTACCAAGATTCCTAGACTCCGTCACAGAAGGTTTGTACCTAGACAACTCACCAGTGTCAGCCTCTGTGCTTCCTTCTAATTCTTCTTCATCCAAGGCAGCATTCTGGTTGCTGGTCGTTTCTACTAGAGAATGCTGTTACCAAGTGTGGGCAAATAAGTTGGGTATAATATATACATTTTTTTCTGAAAATATAGTCAAACCACTACCTTTCTCTGAGCATATCTAAAAGGTGATGACATAACACTTTCAGCTATTTTACTTGGTGTCTGTGAAACCTTGGAAGAGCCACCTTTTTGTGATGCCTCTGCCAAAGTAATGGCTATCTCCTGAGCTACTTCATCATCACTGGCATTAGCCTTTAGCTTCTTCAAGCCTGGCCTTCTGGGAGAAACATTACTTTCCGCATTAAGCTTTTCACTTGGAAATGAAACGGGGAACCTTGGTGTCCTTTTCCCAACAGGACAAGGTCGGCTTCCTGAAGAAAACTCAAATATATAACCAGGTAAAAATCTTATTGTCAGCTGAGGGGCTATCTGGGAATATTATGTGCAAACAAGAATGTCCACACAAATTAATAATTAAGTTTAGGCATGTATGCATTCTGGATTATACATAGATTATGCAGTTTGATGTTTTTAATACTTGTATGGACCCTTCTCTAACATATGGTCTAGAAGTAACTTTATGGTCCATCTAGCCAAGAAAGGTAGAGCAAATAAAATTCAGCATGGATAGAAAATTTGTGAATGCCGCATAACCACACGTATTCCAAGACTATATATAAAACAATGCTTTACCTCCAGAGTGTTTCTTCTTCAACAATGATAAGAAACCATAATCTGGTACAGTGACCTGGGAATGTGAAACAAATTGATCATCAGATGCTTTAGATGTAGCAGGATGGATTTTGCCACGGGCACGTTTCTGAGTCTTTCTAGATGATCCAGTCCCATCATTGCTTTCCAGGTCACTGTCACTTCCTGCCTGTCAAGCCAAGATCAACTCAACTTAGTAGAGGCATCAAAAGGAAGCACTAATTAGATAGCAATAAACATACTAACACCAAATGACAAACAAAAATATTTTAGGCATATGAATCTCGATACATGAAAGCCTAAGATTTGTGAGTTTAACAACAAATCCCGTCTCGTAATTCAAACTCCAAACAGGTAGGTACTTGGCTACAGTTGCCTTCAAATAGGATACCACTTCCTGTTATCATTATTTAAGCCATTTCCCGCTAATGAAATGCCACTTTTATTTGAGAAAATTTGATAAAAAAACATGCACACAAGGACATCCAGGAAAAGGGCAGATACGGAAAATGATGAACCAAAAAAACTATCTCGACAATCTGACCATTACATGGTTATCACAAACGTTTATCTTATAAAGAACTGCTCAGCACTTCCCAATATCAAGTTTGACAGCACTATTTTGTTTGTAGATGTTCAGCTAGATAACTGAGTTAAAGTAGTCTCACCAAATTGCAGTAATGATCAGTCATCATAGCAATCAACCCATCTGAAGAAGCAGTTCCATGTGGAAGAGATAAGTACGCCTGAAATTGAAGAGCGAAGAATGGTTACAACAATTGTGTTATTGAAGCACATGCCTCCATAGCCTCATTTGTGAATTTCTTGGGTGCCAAAATTTGCACTAATTTATTAGTGGTATCAAATAGTCCAATTTGGTCTAACATAGCCCCTGTATGACAAAGTAGTTCTGTGACAGTGTAGAGAATGTGGACCAAACTGTAATTTTCAATTAAATGGCAAGTGATCATTCATTAGTGAAGATCCGCCTCTTAGTTCAGGTTTAATATGTTATTTCATTTTACTGAAGGCAATTTACAGCAGCAATTTGGGGAGATATATAACTGGAATTGAGATTGTCGTGGCCTTTCTAGAATAGACTGTCCAGTCATAGACCACTTACAGTTGAGCTATATATGTATAAATTTGATGTGTAGTGACGATAGGCTATCAATTGTTCTTGTCAAAGTGAGATGAAGTGTAGTCATCACCGTAGGAGATGTAAATCAAAAACCAAATTTACCCTGTACATTGTGTAAAGGGCCTCCACCATCTCGGGAGAGCGATTTCTCACAGCACTTGCAATCTGTACATGCAAAACAGCAAAAACCAGCCACAGCAATCATATTGAGTAACTCATAAAGCAAAACAGACCTTAAATAGTCCACATCACGAATAACCAAATTTACAAATTTGCTAGTGATTTCTTTTTCTTTCTTTTTTTTTTTTTTTTTTGAATTTTGATTACATTTCTGGTATATAGCAACCACAGCAGTTCCTTAAATATCACATCACAAGAGAGAGAATTTTTATTAACAAATTAATATCACTTTAGCAACCTGCTTGTCATCAACGGGTCCAATATAAAGACTAACCTTTTTCCAATCTTTATTATACTTGCGGTAAGCATCATAAAAGCGGGATAGCTCTTCAGTGGTCCACCGAGGCCCAAGCATGTCAGACAACTTTCTTTTCTGAAAAAAAAAACAAGCAAATAAAAGAAGAAATAATGGTGAATCTATCAATTTAAAAATGAATAACCCCCAGTTCTTCAATTACTTTAATGTATCAAGGAAAATAGAGTTGCTAGAACAAAGAACAACACAACAAGAATCCTACCATAACTTTATTTGATAATATCCAAAAATCTCAGACATTTTTTTTTACTAGACATGAAATCTGTTAAATGAGAGCAGTAGTCCGAACATGTGCAAATGGACTTTCCTTCGATTTAACTTCAAGAACTTCTGGCAACTCCGTCTGAACAGATGGAGAACAATGTGACCAAAAATAGTCTCCTATCTCCATAAGGTTAATAATACAGTGTAAAGAATTTTAACAACAATTTGAGAATGTATATAAATGAGGACAAAGTTCAAAACATATATTCTATATTTGATAATTCCCTCGTGGGAAATATACATGAGAATACAAAAAACACATAACCGACATGAAGATAACCATTAAGGATACATTTTACTAGAAGAAATGAATGATTTAGACAATTTAATGACAACAGGAAACTCAATTACAGAATAAGTCTCACCCGGCCACTGCTTCTTTTTGTACTATCATCATCTTTGCTGGGAGAATCTTCGTGGGTATACCGCCTGTTCACACTTCTAGATTTTCTGGTTGGCCCCATCATTAGCTAAGTACTTGTGCACATGTGCAACAAAACTTAGAAAATCAATTACAAAAATTTAAAAATCAACTATTAATGTTATGTTTTTTACATTCCCTATACTTATTAATAGAACATCAACATGTATGCATTGTACTTTCCTTCCAAATATCATTCTTCGCGGTGCCATCGGAGTAATTATCCAAATGTAAGAGTGCTTAAGGCACCAAATAATTACACCGATAGTGTTCTAGTACAAGTTTACCATCAGATAGCAGACAGAGAACAATAGAAGAACACACCATTAGTGGGACCAAAGAAAAGCAAAGTCTGACATACAATTTCAATGGCAAAACCTATATTGAACCACCAAAAGTGAGCTTCATGTGTGACTAACATTTCACAGAGCTAGAAAATTAATCAAACTAAGCTATTATCATCAATATTAGTAATATATACTTCATGCATATAGCGGTTATAATTTCTCAGTCAACAGCCATTAGAAGTAGAAGTCAGGAAAGTGAACCGAGGACTCTTGCTTCTCGTCTTGCTAGTCTTGTCATATGGACCCTCACTTTCCACTCAAACCAACAAATCAGGAAGTCAACTTTCCAATTCCTCATCCTCAGATACCGGAAAAAAGACTCAACTAAAAGGATTCCATAGATCCTTAACTTCTTTGTTTAGCTACCCAGCTCCAGCAAGAGATGACAGAAGGTCAGTCTGGAAAGGAAACAACAAGAGCAGCAACAACTCTCCAAGGTCGGTTTAGTCGTGCAGAATGAGATAATGAAAAAAGTAGTGGTTCAGAGAAAGTTCTTTTCATCTATCCTAGAAAAGCTGTCCAGCGAACTTTTCAGAATAACAAGAATCAGAAACCACCACACCTTCCACTATTTAAATTTCAAAGGTGGTGTAGATGATAGCTCCAATTTTGCATTCATCAGCACTGCAGCTGCATACACACAACGCGGACACGCACCATCGCTCATTGAGGAAAACGCAGCTAAGAGGTCTCAAAATTCAAAATTGAGCATACTTCAAATTCTCACAAAAAAAGAGGCTTTACAAATTTTCAGTAAAATCACGCGGAGTGAGATGGGTTTTCAGCTAACTCATCAAATTCAGTTAGATGCAGAAGATACCATTTCCACAGCAGAAAACGAAAAAGGAATCAAAGAACGAAACTTTTAAATATCTTCGACAAAACCACACAATTGATCGACGAAAATCAAGACAAATTCAGCAGAAAAAAGAAAGTAACACAAAACCATATAATGCAAAACCGAACTGCTCAAAGCTCAAATTCAAATCCTTATACGAATTTAAGAACAAAATACACCCCCCTCCAAAAAAAAGCATGCCTTTAAACCTCTTTTACCTTTCCAATAAATTCAATTCACCACATTGCACAAAGCTCTGAGATTCAAATTCACAAGCGATTGTTGGTGGAAGGAAAAAGAAAAGGATAAAGACAATTTGCGGGCGTTTAGAGAGAGAAATGGAGTGTGTTTTAGAGAGGAAGGTTTGAAGAAGAAAGAATGTATGTTTTTTCTTTTATTTTGAGGGAGTAACCGCGAAACTCTTTTCTCTTTGCAATTTGTATTTGCGTTCAGATTCTGGATTTTCAAAGCGGAGTTTAATTTCACTTGAGCCCCTCTATTTTAGCATTATCTCAAATGAGCCCTCGTAGTTTCGGTTTCCTCTGATTCAGCCTATATACTTTTGAATTCATGCATGATTGGTTGAATTTTCACTTACAAGATCAGATCAGAAATTAATAAACAGATAAAATTTCAGAAAATGTCAAAATACATTTGATAACATTTAAAAAATGACCTTTATTTTATGGGTATACGTAAATTTGCTTGGACTTTTTAACTATAGAATCAAACGACATAAAATATACATGTAAAATACGTCAGAAGATTTAATAATGCAAAATATTTAAGTTTCAGCACTCTAATTATTATTGAACTTGAACAATTAATTACTCGGAACAAAGTTTTTAGAGCATAATTTTTCCAGATTGGACCTTGTACTTTTTCAAATAATGGCCCAACAGCTTGATTTGATCTCTTAAGGCTAATAACTTTGTTAAGCCTTTTGAGGGGAGATCCCTTTTTTTCCAAGTGGGAAATTTTTATTGCTATGTTCTTATCTTAGATTTTGTTCATTTAAAATTTCAGAGTGAATCTAAAAGATGAAACTATAAATTGAGGAGCTGAACGATTGAATCTATTTATCTAATACTAGAAAGAATATGTAGGTCACTTTTTATTTTGTTTTAAAAGAATGATTTTCAACATAAATCAAACTACAATATTTCCTCCATCTCAAAAAATAGTGCACACGAAATTGTGGCGCGATTCAATAAAAATTAAATAGGAAGTATTGTGAACGGAGAAAGGGTCTCACTTGATTAGAAAAAGTGTAGTGGGAATTGAAAAATAGTAGTCCATGTACGGTAAAATTGTAAATAAGTTATGAAAGTATGGATAAAAAAATAAGTTAATTGTGTCCAAATAGCAAAGAAATAAGTGTCCACTATTTGAGGGGACAAACCAAAATGATAAAATATGTACTACTTTATGGGACGAGTGAGTATTTCTTTTTGAAGTAAAAGAGTTAATTTTATTACAAACCACAAAAGAAAATCCGAAAATAAGAAGACCACGCACAAACAAAGAGGGATCAGTCCGCACCTAAGGGACAAAGAGAGCTCTAGAATTACGTGCAACAGCATGTGACACCACTAATAAGCTCCACTCTGAATGAACCATTGGTGCTTGATAACTTTTTGCATTCCTTGATAATCCCACCAAACTCTAATCTATTAATTGGATTAACCATCAATGCATCCATAACCAAGCTATTATCCGTTCTAATAATCACTTGCTGAAAACCCAAAATCTTTGATCCATGAGAGAGCCTTGTGAATTCCCATAGCCTCACCTTCCTCTACTCTCGAGTCATAATAAAGTGACCCACAGCATCCCGAATAGCCATGTCAAAACCCTTCAGATTTTGAGCTCGAAAGAAAGCTGCGTCCATATCGTAACAGAACTAGCTAGCCCCCTCGGACATCATGCCACCCTTTGCAGTGAATTCCCCTCGCAATTGTAGCTCTACCCTCCAGTACCCAAACTTATTCTTCCCCTTATATACGTGTTGTTGTATTTGCATGATCTGGTGACTTGTGCCTTTGTGTCCATACCATAGAGTTTCGCTCCTTCCATATTTGTCACATGGCCATCGCCACCATGGATGTTCTCTTATCATCCAAACTCTTGAAGACGTAATATGTAAAAGACTCTCAATTCTCCAGCCCCCTCCCATGTAAACTCCCTAAGCCACTGGACTCCTAACAGCCTGCTGCAAATGGACAGCTCACAAAATATGCCATGGGTTTTCTATGTCTTGGCTGCAAGTACCACAGCTTCCTTCTACTTGAATTCCCCGACTCATCAGCTTGGCCCTCGAAAGAAGATAGTCCCTCGCTGTTCGCCATATAAAAATCCCGACCCGCAACTCAACCTTAAGCCTCCAAATAACTTTCCAGATGCCCTCAACACCATAGCTCTCCTCAATGGTCAGCGCACACGCAAGGCGGTACGCCGACTTCTCAGATAACTCACCATTTCGGGTACCATGCCAAATCAGAGAATCGTCACTTGCAGCTAGCTGGAGTGATAGAAATAGAAAGAATTTGCAAAGCTTCTTCGTCCTAAAAAAATTCGCAGATCAGCTTCGACTCCCAGGTCCTCTCTCCCGGAATAAAGAGGTCTGAAACTCGTAATTGAGCATACAAGAATTGGAGCCGTGGGAGAGAGGGATATGATAGAGGTTAGGCTTCACCTAATATTTTAAAAAAATTATTTATTTTAGTGGAGTATATTTTGACATATATACCAAAATTAGGAAGATTTTGAGCATGTTGTTGATTGAGCATGTGTTAAGAATTTATGATGTTACAGGATATATTATGTTGTTAATTGAGTATGCACTAAAAACTTATGACGTATATAATCATATTATTGTTTGAGTACGTGTTGATGTAGAGATTTTCATGATACATTATGTTGTTAATAGAGCATGTGCTAAAGACAATAAATGAATCATAACATGAACAAAAAGAGGCCTAGAATGTGAATTGGTCGCCGAAAATGGTGCCCACAGCCTCTGTAGTTGTCGACTTACGAATCATCGACGGCTACAACGATTGTGGGGCCTATTTTCGGTGGCTAATCCATTTGTTTACCCTAAATAATATGCATGTAGAAATTAGCATATATTATAAGACCTCATATTTTGCAAAAGTATTGAGGCTCCATTTGGTATCACGGAATTGAGGGTTTGGAATTGGAATTGGAGCCACCAATTCCAAATCCATTGTTTGGTACAATAAAAATATTTAGATTTGGAATTGAATTCTAATTCCAAATCCTCCAATTCCACAATTTGAATTCCATAGCTAAAGTAAATATTTAGAAT
>JAYDZE010504220.1:0-15605 GCA_034509125.1 Monilaria moniliformis
GTGTTGTTAGCGTGTCGTGTCAACACGAATAGGTTCGTGTCGTTAACAGGTTCGTATCGTGTGCGGGTCGTGTTCGGATTTGAATGTAGCGGGTCGGGTTCGTGTTCGGGTTTGGGGTTTTCTTAACGGGTCGGATTCGGGTTTGACCTTATAGGGTTGGGTCGTTATCAGGTCGACCCGATAACAACCCAATCCGCACGATTTGCCAGCCCTAAAGCGAACTACTCAGATCAGTCCACAGATTTGAGACTGGATTACCATCCCTAAGTGGGATCATCACGTTTTAAGATTTATTTTCGTCTTGGTAATTAATTACATGAATTAGCTTGCAAGTTACAACAAACGTTATTGGTTAGTTGATCATTGATTAATTCATATTCTCAAAAAAAAATAAAAAATTTGATTAGTCATTTGTATTTAAATTTATATTCGTTTTATGTTCAATGAAAATTACCCCAAATTCGAAACAAAATCTCAACACAGAATCAAAAGGAACAACTAAACATACATCCATACCCAATTCCATAACACGAGTGTAAATTCAAATGATCCAAAACCACCCAATGAGCGACCCCGCCACAAGCCCCACCGCCAGCATCACCGCCATAATAATGGCGGCGACCTCCGCCTCCGCCTCCGGCACCGCCTTGGGCGCCAAGATCATCAGAACGCTAGTAAGGTAGCCATTACTTAACCCCAGTATCAACGTCAGCACCACCACGGGAGCCTCCGTCCTCAGCCACTCCGGCCCCCGGAAACACCCCACAAACAGCGGATAAAGCACCAGCCTCGCCACGCACCACCACGTCGCCGCCCCGATCCCCTCCATCACATACACCGCCGTCGCCGCTTTCCCCGCGAAATCCGACAAATTGTACGCCGCGATCAGCGCGATCGGGTACCAATCCTTGAGCACTTGGGATTTGATGTTCTCCGCTAAAAACCCCGGGAAAATCGACAGCGTCACTGTGTAGATCATCAGCAACCCGAAAGCCGGAAACCTAATTTTCGTGAAAGTTTCCCGCAATCTGAGCTTCGAGCAGCTGTTTACCGGTAAAATTTCTCGGAAATTCTTATAGTGATGCTGCATTACCGGCAGTTTGTAAAGTAGATTGCAGCTGATGATGCATAAAATTAGGGCTGCGGAGCTCACGACGAAGTAAAATTCAGCACTTGTTTTTAGGCCTTGTGGTGTTTGAGGGAGTGATGCTTTTGTTATCACCCTCAATATCGTAATCAATACACCTAAAAGGGAAATTATTACAACCATCATTATAATACACTAGAAATTATTTATATATTGAGAATTTTTTTCCTTTCTATTTTTTTTAACATAAATTCAAAATTACTAATTAAGTTCATTGTATGAACTGTCCTCCCTTATTGTAATTTTTTTTGTTGGATGCTAAATGAGTGAGTCATATAAATATTGGTGAATCAAGTTTCTCAATAGTTGGAATTACAATTTTGAATATCCGATAGTAAAATGGACAATAAGGGAGGACAATCCATATGATATGATGGGCATCAAAATAACTCAAATCACTTGTGAGTTCTTATATTGGACGAAATGTGTGAATCTCAGCTCCAAACTTGTGAAAAAATAGCTAGAAAGGAAGAATTTGCAACTTATCAAAAGGTTGTAACATTTTTTATAAAAAAATTCGAAATTTTGATATTTAAATTGCAATGATGATCTCGCGAAAGTTGAAAATTTCCCGGTAGAAAAACATACCAGAGGAGGCAGTGCCGGCGAAAACAGCCTGCATGTACTGCTTGGGGAGGTTACCGGCCGCTCCAATTAAGCTACCGCCAATCAATCCATCAGCAAACCCACAGATGAAGACTGTGACAACCACCACATAGTAAGAGGTCGTTGAACTCATCACTTTGGGGAATGTCCAATTCATTACAGGAGTAGCCATTAGTGACACTAGAAACATAGAAAACCCCAAGTTCAATCTAAACCTCAAACTCAAACTCAAACTCTTCCGACAGCACAAGAGGAGGATAAGAAGTAGAAGCGACGAGCCCATGTAGACGACGGAGAAGACCCTCTCGACGTGGCGGCCGGGGTAGAGGAAGCCGAAGTAGTCGATGGCGGTGATCAAGGCGTTCCATGGAAGCAAATTCCCAGCTCCCAGAAAGAAATGAAGAATATATGCAAGCTTCAATTTGTCATCGCTCATCTTGCCCTCCATTTTTGTAACATGCAAGAAAATCAATTTTTTCACATTCAAGAATATTGGTGGGATTGCATTATTTATCGTGGAATGCGACAAAATATACTAGACATATCGAAAGTGTGACAAGAATATATATCTAAGATTTGATGGTAAGTGATGATGCTTGCAGCAGAATTCTTGATCAAAATTTGATGGTTGGCAGCTTATTTGTTGTCCATGTCAATCATGTGAGTCATTAGCTATAGCTAGGGTTGATAATTTACTACAGCTGCGCCCTTTGTTCCTCTTGTCACACTTTTATTGGCAATGTTAGCAAATGATTTTGCATGGAATTCTCTCTCTAAATTGAGATATATTCTAATTCGTTTTCTCTCTTATCATTTGATTGTTTGGCCCTAATACGCATAAACTAGGTTGCCACCCGATTTTCTTGATTCGTTGATTGTCTCATTTCTAAATAACCACTTCTAGCTAGATATTTTGCCTACTATAATTATTAAACACATGTTATAATTATTTTGGCGTGTTTTACCATTCTGCCATGTCTATCAGTCTATGTATGAGTGCATCAGAATTATGATTAATAAACCCTCATGCATGTTTAATTTTACTTCCCAAACTTGAGGGTTTAGCAGTAATTACTAAATGAGCGGCACTCCTATGTGGGCTCGCGCGACAGTACGCGGGTTACCCCTGTTTGAACCCAATCCAATTTTTTAACAATAACTTTTATTTATTAACACTGTCATTTTTATGTAAAAAAAATAATTATTTATATTCAAAACAATAGTCACTTAATAGTCACTTTTTATTCATTACAAATGTTGCTTTTATAAAATGTATCATAGATTTGGGTCATGAAATGGGTTTGGTTCTAGGCTGAATTCGGGTTCGGGGCAGGTATATGGGATAAGCTTGGGTTCGAACTAACCCGCGTGTACCCAAGTTTCTGTCTTAATGCATAAGAAAACTTGTTGTCTCATGTTTCTACCTCAACCAGAAACTCTTCACTCCATTTTTTTCACTTTAGAAAAAGGGTGGATAAGATTCAGTAGTCCATTTTTTGTATCTAATTTCATGTATCACTTTCATTTTTTTATATAATTTTTTAAAATTTCTCTTTAATTTTAATTTTTTATACTTTAGTTCAATTTTTTATTTATTATTAAGAGTTTATTGCTCCAACTTATATAATTATTTTCTTAGAATTTATTATCATTTTTATTAGATAAAAATTAATTATTGGAGTTGATATATTCAAAAGTAAAGTACATAATTTTTAAAAAATCTATTTTTCAGATAGATATTTATTATAATTTTTTATATTATAATAAATTTTATTTCTACAATAAATATTATTAAAATAATTAATTTATGAGTGAAATAAGGTGAATGAGATATAAAAAGCGGAACACTAAATATCATTGAAAAAAATGAACGGAATTCAGGCCGTCGAAACGTAACGACGGGAATTAGACAGATTAACGACTGACGAGATATATATGCGTCATCTATAATGATTGGATGTTAACGACCACGCTTAATTCGTAATTCGTAGTTAGGTTGAAATTTTTTCTGCTGATTTAATTTTTATATATTAACGACGGAAGAACTGTCGTTGCGCTTATTTTTATTATATTCACTTCATTGCTTTTTCGTTTTTCCGAACGTAGAGACAATATAGTTTCTCTATCCTATATGATTTTGGCCAATCAAGTTTACGAGATTCTATTGATTAATTTTTCTATTAACATAATTACTACAATATTATTGGTACACAATATATAATATGTAATAGCAACGACGTAAGGCGGCTTTGATGGGTCGACGAAATAGAGGGGATTCACTAAAAATGTAGGGGCTTAAGTCCTCACCAAACAATATTTTTAAATTTATTTATTCTTATAACAATTTTTTTCATATTTTGTCCGTAATCATTTGCAAAAGTTTCCACCAGCACCAAAACGAATAGCATAAAAATAATTTTTTTGAAATCTCAAATTCGAAATTTAAATAACACAATCTCTACTTAGAAATGTTTTCACCTACGATCCTACATGGGATACCCTTAAGGCTTCAAAAGAAAACTTTACATCAAGAGTGCTTGTGTTGAAATTTGTGGTAGCCAGTAAGCACGATTTGTCAAGGAACCTAAAGTCGGAGTTGACAGGGGAGTTGACATATTTGAGTAAAAATACATAGCATTTCATATAAGTTTGACAATTATTCCTTTAGAGAATCAAATTGGGGGTTGCATATATGCTCATTATTTTATTCTCTCAATGTGGGGACAAAAATTGGATGGGTTGAACTGGAAAGCACCCTCTTTTATTTGTTTGCACATGCTATAAATCAAATAAAATAAAATCCATCTCGAATAATTTGGGTTCCGGTCAGATTAGACGGAACAATACACCAACAATACCTAAAAGAATATGGTAGACCACCTGAATCCCATATTCACCTGAGATCCTTTATTCTACTTTTGGTGTCCTATTCCTCTTTTCTCTATAATTTTTTTAAATATTTTTTATTTTAACATATTATTAATTAGGTAGGATACATAATTAGTTCAGGCAGAGCATCCAATATGATTAAAAATTTAAAAGAGTAAAGTTAATAGTGGAAGATTGAGTTAACATCAATATTCCATAAATATTACCTTACCATAAATCCTGAACTGCAAAACACAGTGAAAGGTGCGTGTGATCGTGAGAATAATCATTTAATTAATTATGTTTCAATTTCAGTTATATTGATAACTATTTAAGTAGGTTCTCAATATGCGATTTATTTATGATATCATTTAAATTCAAAAAAATTAAGAAAAAGATCAATAAGGGATGCGAAAAGACGGGTCAAAAGAGTTGGCGCCTCAAAAGTCTAATGTATGCACCAATTAATTTGTATGCTTCTAAGATTTCCACCAAATATCTTAACCTTTAAGCTCAAACTTTCATTTAACCACACACATAACTGAAAAACATCACAATCTTTTTCTCTTATCCATTTTTTTTAACGAGAGAAGATTTTTATCACTATTGGTTTAATTTCTACGTGGATACATAGTCCGAAAGTGTTAGAGTTGAAAACTTATAGTCCGAAAATGAAATTCAATTCGAATGACTGTAAATCAAATAATCCGCAACCCCATAAGGTTAGTTTGAAAATAGCCCGATCCACATAGGATTGATCCGGAAATAAGTGAGTTCTCATTATTAAATTTTCAAACTTTATTATTTTATTTTTTCAAATTTTAAAAATTAGTATAATATATTTTTTTTCAAATGTATGTGAAAATGCACTTTGATTCATTATTCGAAAATTATATTCATTGCTTCACTTTTCTATATTTAACTCTAACGTCCAACATAAAATGTTTAGATATAAAAATTAAAAAACAATATTCATTTAGGAAAAATGTGTATACTTACCTTTCTAAAAGTTACATATTAATTCAAATTGATATTCCTATATGAATGTATTAGTTTGTTACAAAAATATAGCTTTATCAAGATAAATATATTAGTTTAAAAAAACCATAAAGTTTTTCAAGCCTGATTGGCTCGATGGGTTAGCCTGAACCCGAAAGTTTAGCATTAGGCTTGAGAATTTCTAATCCGAAAAATTACAACCCGAATGGTCGTAACCAAATAACCCGACAACCCAATAAGGCTAGTCCAAACTCGAACAAGTCGACCCGATTGACACCCCAAATGTATACATAAATAGATAGTATAAACACAAGCCAAACAGTGCTATCAAAAATAATTCATTATTTTGTGGTTATCAAGTATTTAATTATTTTATTTGGTGTACATTATGTTGAATTTAGATTCAAGATCTAAGCAACAAAGCAATAGAATTACCTTATTAAATATAGATCATTCAAAATAATGTTCAACACCAATTCCATGTATTAAAAAATCAACACAATTCAATGTATTAAAATTTAAATATTCCCATATCATTTATTATTTTATCTCGCCTCAAACTTTATGTTAATACCAGCTCATTATGTTTAGCTTTCAAAATTTGTTATAAAATATATAATCGTACACGTATCAAACCCTATTAAAAGAAATTTTACTATCCATTAAAATTCTAACAATTATTGTTTACATGTCTTAACAAAACACTAAAAATACATATAGCAAACATTAATAATAATTAGTATAAATAAAAAAAGATTAAACTAAATTAAAAGTATAAGTTTTAAAAATATACTATCTATAAAATCTACTTAGATCTTATATATTCGTTGGTCCTAGCCAAACATTAAAAAAAATACGCATTCTCGTCTCAAACTCATACAATAATACCACTAATTACAAAGTCTAACTGTGCATACTCATTTGGAATTTATATACTCATGCTCGTTTGAATCTCGATTAGTAATCAATATTTTGTAGTCTCAAACCCATAAAATAATCGTTAATTAGCCGAATCCGTTTTTATTTACAAATTTAAGTTGCTACCATTATTGGATTTTTGTTGGAATAACAACCTAAACACTACAAAATAAACATTACTAATAAATAGAATAATAATAAAAGATTGTAATGGAGAAAATTCCACGTAAGTCACACGATTAGTGTTCAAACTTGTAAAATTGAGTTTATTACCCCTTTTATCACATACATGTATTAATACATGCTAAGTATTTAACCTAAAATTTAATATATGTAAATATCATATACTCCCTCCGTCCGCGACAAATTGTCCTATTTTACCATAAATGGACGTCCGCAATAAATGTCCAATTTACTTTATCTATTTTGGGTAAGTAAATTTACCCTTAAAGTTACCTATATTTACTTCAATTGTCATTCAGTTTATTTATCAAACTACCATTATCATCAATTAAATAAGTAAAAGAAACTAAACCTAATACCCACCCCACACCCATTCGATCATTCTGCCCTCATCGGTCATTACACCTCCCTTCGAAAGAGCCTTCTCATCTGCCTTCTTCGAACCTATCCCAGATCCACGACTAGGGTTACAACTCCGTCTCTCTCTCCACCTATACTTTAATGGCCGATGCTTTATTCGATTCCACCATAGAATCGGAAAATACACCGATAGAAACCCTAGATACCCCATCTGAAATGGTCGATATGTCTGTTGCCACCCATTTTCACCTATTCCGACATATTCGTGGGAGGATTCGGCCAATCTTGGTCCCGAGTCTTCCCTCTATGTTTCGTCTTCTCTAAATTCAACCTTCGAAGCCAGACTATCATCTAAAATGACAAATTCTTGTTTCAGAGACTGTGGTCCCTGAAACTCCACCTATGACTGGAGAGTTGACCGATTTTGACAGATTATATCTTCTAATTCTAGGGATTTGGTGCCCTAGCGTGTTGAAGCTCCTCTAATGGTGGTTTTGGTAAGTGAAGATCCTATGAAGTTTTACTTATGAGGATTTTATTTCAAGATGACCAATCATCTACATTGACTACCAACTTGTTATTTAGATGACTCCTCTGTGTTGGCACTAATGTTGTGAAGGGAAAGATGCCCACTTTTCCATCAAAGATTAAATGTCCATCTGTTGCTATGTGGTCTGGTAACAACAACCATAATTTTTGTGATGAATCTTTTGGATTTCCATGATTTATATAGCTCTTCTTTATCTGGTACTGGTGGTATCTATCTGAACACTTGGTCATATATAATCATTTCTCATCAATGTGTACCACATTGTGCATGCTTTCGTACTTCACTTTTCCATGCACTATCTCTGTTCCAAGATGACTTAAACTCCATCTCAACCTATCAATCATGTTCACTTGGGTAAGTGTTGGCTTTATTGCATTGGTATGAGGCTTCAGCTGTTTCTATTTTATCCACTGGCCTAACAAGCTTTTCCATACTTTGAGCTTCAATGACATCTTCCTAATGGAAGATCTCTCAAGAACATAAAGTGTTTTTACCTTTTATATATCAAGTTGGAACTTATCTTTATGCTGAAAGCCTCTAACCTTCGATGACATGATGACAGGTTCGTCATGAGTCATCTGCTGATTGGCCAAGTTTTATGTATTGTACGTTGTCTTCCGACTGACACCAATGCCTCATCTACATCTTTTTGAGCTCCATGTCTGATTTTGCCATTGATGCTGTTTTGAAGGAGAAATTGAGCCAACATATTATTCAATGAGGCTTGGAGTTGTTTCTTGTGCTGCGGATCCTCCATGGCTACTGCTCTCACTACCCTATGATGATTTTATTCTGAGGGCAAGCTGTTCTACACTCTTTTTTTTTTTTTTTTTTAATGTTGAGATATGATAAGTGTTGAATACTTTTATAGGGAAGTTTTACTATAGATTAAGTTGAAAATTTCCCTCCAACATTTTTGGTCATATCTGTAATATTCCCTCCTATATATGAAATACAGTTTACAATTTGTACACATTTCAGCCTTCTCAAATTTATGTCAAGTGGTTTGTTTAAATTTATTTAATTAATGCATTGGCTAATGAAAAATAAATTAATTTTTATTTTTTAATTATATTGTATTTTTGGATAACACAAAAAAAAAACTAATTCAACTAACACTTAATTAACAAACATCAACCAAACTAAATGTGACCCATTCAAACTACCGCTCATAATAAAGTCAAACAATTTCTTAAAATCCATACTGAATCAAAATGGGTCAATTTATTACAGATGGATGAAGAATAAATTATTAATAATTATTATAATAAAACTTGAACATGAAAATAAATATTAATAATAAATAGTATAAATATATGTTAATTACATATTTTTAACTTAAATCAGTGTAGTAATATCAGTTAACTACTCAAACCCATGTTATTTATAAAATGAATAGGTATAATAATTGGTTATCCATCGCAATTATAAAATAAATATTTATAGTAAAGAGTTATATTACATCTCTTTATTTTGACTTTCAATTAGTAAAGTCTTAAGAAAAAATCAATGTAAAATACAAAATTGGTTTTAATATAATTTTATATATTTCTTTATTTGGTGTGGTTTAGCTAAAAGTTAATGTGAGATGCAAATATTTATTTTATCTAGAATTTGTAAAGTCTCATGTAAAATCAATATGCAATTCAGAGTATTTTTTATTTAAGTTTCTGAAAAATCAATATGGAAGTATGATGGAATTAAAAATTGAAAAATCAATATGGATTGGAAGTTTTATAAGATTGAAAAAACAACATGAAATAAAGATGGAATTAAAAACTGAAAAATCAATATGGAACTATAAATTGAAACTTTTATGAGACTGAAAAAACTTTTATGAATCTACTGAAAACTCAAGAATCTCGTAAATAAAGATAGTTTCCGTCGAAATTAATTAAATAATATGTAATAGTATGTAAAATTGATAGATAGATGGACATGGATGACTTACATGTGAAATTTGATGTTGATATAGAAATAAGAATAATAATAATTATTATTATTAATAATTAATTAATTATTATAATTAATTACTACTATTATTATTATTTTTTATTATTATTGTCAAGAAATGCAGATTTAAGATAAATTAAAAGAAAAAAATAGTAATACTATATAGGATCTTGAATTAAGAAGAAGACTTGAATCATTAAATATATTATGTAATGATGAAAGTAAATACCATAATTGCAACCAAATTTCGTCTCACTCTCTCACCAATTATGTTATTGTAAGTGGAAAAACAGTGTATTATTATTCGGGCCGCAGCCCATTTTTGACTGAATTATGTTATCCGCTGTCATTTTGGAATTCAGTCCAAGTTTCATATTTCGTATGATACTTTTCTCTAAAAATAGTGGTTTTCTGTTTGTCCATCAAAATATTCTAACATTAATTTGTTTGGAAGGGTTTGATCATCATAAAATTTGTTGGCAACATTATTTGTTATTCTTTGTAACATGTTTAAAAGATATCGACTGCCCAACATAATTACATCGTTGTTATTCTCTTTGCATATTTGATCTTGTACTTTCATATATTTGATATTCGATATACATTACTCTTCCTTCCTCTAATTCATAATTGTTCACGTATTTATTTAAACTCTAAATTTGTAACACCCCTTATTTGATTATCATCTTAATCAAATAAATGATGTTACTTACTGATACAGACTTAGATTTCAGAAGGAAAAAAGAAAAGATTGACATTTTTTTTTCAAAAAAAAAAAACATAAAGACTTGAGTAAATCAAGTAGTATTTCAAAGGACAAGGTTTGTAATTCACTATGCATAAAAACTTACTTGTTTTCACAACATAATTTCCAAACACGCTTTTAGAAAACCATATCAAGTTCAAGAGTAGTTTATATATACTAGCTTATCACGTAAATACAAATAAAGTGGTGCATATCGGAGTGTCCATAACATAGTTCGTTCAATTATAAACCGATTTTTTTTTTCAAACAAACATAATATTTACATACAAAAATGGATCCTAGCATGCCATACAAACAAACTCATATATTTTACCAAAAGAAGAATAGAATGCTAGTGACTGACGTCCAGCTACAGACGAACTCATATATTTTACCAAAAGAAGGATATGAGGCTAAGTGGCTGACGTCCCTGAGCTATTGTATTACTGACCGACCAACATTACCTAATCTGCTAGGGGAAAAAAAGTGAAGGGGGTGAGCTACAATAGCTCAGTAAAGCGTTCTAGAAAGGGGCAAGTAAATCAGAAAATTATAAATTTCTTCCTATAAATCTAGATTTCAAAGTTAGGCATGCTTATCAAGACTCCATTTTTTCGGATAATAAAGTTCAACACATGTTTGTTTGTACCTGGCTAAACTTACCCTGCCAATTTCTACTCAATAACACATGCTGACGTTTAGCCTTACACGTCTATCACACATGTCAAAAGTCCTTAAACAACCTTTTAAGGTTACACAACTTTTCACATCAATAGTTGATATGATTCACAACTCTTTTACATATCAAAATTAAAGTATCACATTTCATCAAACTATATATAAATATAAACGTTAAGTCAAGCTATTACGACTCATATGCCAAATATCAAATCATAAAAGAAATATCATAAATGCACATATAACATATTTAAGTAACATAATTCAACAATAGTTTTGCCCCTGATATGCTTTAGCGATAGATTTGGGTATATGGACTAGATCAGAGTTATATTCGGATTCAGATTCAGATGCTTCCCGACAAGGGATACAGATCAGACATAATTCAAATTTTCATCCCGTAAAGGGGTACAACCAGACAGATGGGCTCAGTTTAGATATCAGACAACCCTCGCTTTGATATTTTGGAAGACGAGTGGTCACAGACAACGCACTACTGCTGTCCTATGGCATGCCTACTATACCCATTGACTACACTTTAAGCACAAGGCTATGGATACGAATTTATATCACAAACGTTGAACAAATTCACAATAATTCAACATAGAAAATCATGATATGAAATCACTATATCCAACAAGAAAATCATACACGCATGCTTTCATATTTATTTCTAATCAACACGTCCAGCAGCATAAATCATAGCATGCTTAGTCACCAAACATCACGTCCACAAGAAATCTATTCATAAAGTACGTCAATAGTTCAAACATTTTCTTTAGAAATCAATCATGCTTTATTTCTAAGTTAAACCTAGATAAAAACAACGTAGCAAGAGAATCATAAATTAAATCACAAACACCCTACCGTGCACCAAGTACAAACACCTAAACCTCGTCAATTAGTCCCGAACTTTTTCCTTTCCCCAACTAGCACTCGAGGCTTGGGTACCTTTAGTTTAGGGATTACGTTGCATATATTAATTTCACATATTATTAAGAGAAAATATAATTATAAACCTCCCCAAATTCCTAAATCAAAAAGCCTAAATATGAATATGCAAACACGTTGTTAAAATCTTATCATATTTTACAATCTTCACTGCACAATACTGACTTACACAAGGCATACTAGATTTATACTGATGGCTTTAAGGGCATATATTACCAGTTCTAAAAACTTAAGAGACTATTTTCATCTCCAAAAATAATTACTCACAGATTCCTAGTAGTTTGGAAGTTATGCACAAATTGCTACAGCCTACCAGAATAGGGCAATTTCCCAGCAGCTAGCTTTACACAATTTATAAAAATATTAAATAACCTTATAAATTCACCAAACTTGCAAAACACATATAGACACATTGAAATAATTTTAAAAATTATTTAAATAGAAAAATAATTATTCTAAAACCCCTAAAAAATCGAAGGACATGTTGCAAAAACAGGGCAGATTGTGACATTTTTCCAACTTTGATTTAAAAACATTTACTTTGCTATAATTCAACATTTTGGCCAAGTATACATATTCTAGAATGTCAAAAAACAAAATTTCGATAGGCAAGGTTTACAAAGATGCTTGAAAATCAGTTAGTCAATTATACACGATAACAAAATCTTTAAATGCATAAGTCTAAGTACTCATCTTTTCCAAAAATTCAATTAAATAACAAAATATTTTAAAATAGCAAAATATATTTTTGCACTACAAAAATATGTATTTCAAGTTCATCATATCCATTTGAGAGTATAATATTTCAATATATGCTCAAAATACTACCCAACTATATAGGGAACAACAAATTCCTAACGCATGATTAAGTCTTTAACAAATTCTGACTTCACTTAGAAATTACACGCAGACCTCATAAGAGCATTAAAATTAATGAAACTAGTGGAAAATCAAACCTAAGTATGTCTATTTTTCTGTGTTAAAATTTGAAAGTCTTCTTCATAGGATTTTGAGGATGATGTATGTTTTAGTACAGACTACAAAAATTGGGACGAAAAATGACAGTTGTTTTGTAAAAATCATCATAAATCCATATATTCTCATATCGCCCTGAAATGTTTGCACAGCATACCTAACATCAACAACTATCTCCTGTTAAAATTTTAGAGCAAACAAAAGAGTTTTTATCAGTAAAACCAGCCTCACAACTCTATGTCGTAGCACAATGATTATTAGATGAATGTGATTTGATTTCACTTTAAAAACAAGTTTGTTGATTCTACAAGCACAAGTGACACCTCCATTCATCATTCAACATCGTCCAACACATTATAGCATATATATATATGTGTAGAGTCATTCAAAATAAACCCAAATTTAGCATGCAATGATTTAAATCCAACAATTTAGGCATGAAATCCCTAACTTAACTTTCAACTTTCAATCTACTAACATGCATACTTATCCTATGATTTTTATCACTTAATCAAGCACAACACTTCAGCAAAGTTAACCCCCACAACATCTACTCAAAAGCATGCATATAAAATTAACCCATTAAGTCCCTAATTTTTTCCAAGAACTAGAGAGAGACACCAACCTTTAGTAAGCAACATACAAATCTCCTAGATTTTCTCGGAGATAATCTTCCTAGCATTTCTTCTTGTTGTTGTCTGGAGTGATGGACGATCACTATGGAAATGGAGATGAGAGTTTTTTTTCTTTGCTTGTTAGTACAAATGATGTATTAGTGGGTTAACACCTATTATAATACTCTCAACACTTGTCATCATAATCCCAACAATTAGACACCTCACAAAATCATGTATGAGTGGGATTAAAGTCAACAAAATTAGCCTTATCTTTGGAATAGGGGCTGAAAATCGATGGGCCAGAAAGTGCATTGGGCTTAAGATTACTCTCATTTGTTGGAGGTGTAATTGAACCCATGATGTAAGTTGTTTTAAGTAAAATTTAGCCACGAATTAAAGTTTAAACACTAATTTTCCCCCTCGTATTTACTTCCAATATACAGTGAATAAGATATCTTAGAACAAAATCATCATTAAATGCGATTATTCAAGTTAATTAATTATTGACCGCCACTGAGATAAATTAGTAATTTGTAATCACTTATTAGGGGTTTAAATAGCATAACAGAAAATTAAGCAGGTCTAATCGGAGCTTTCAGGGGCTTACTGAATTTTCCTCAAGCAGTAAATGAACGAGTAATCCTCGATTATGAATATGTCCAACTTAGGCCGCCATAATTACAGCAAAGAATTCTCTGTTCTTTTGAATTTTGAGTTGTAAATCATGAATATTTCCGCCGCTAATTCGCGCGACACTACTGAGGTTCCGATTCTGAATGTTGCATTCACCGTATTATTCTCCTCGTTTTTCTCGGATTTTTGTAGTCTGCAAGTGCTTGTTTATATCAATATGTATTTTATTTGTTTGTGATATTATATGATTTTTGTGCAGTCTATGGTGCTCAGATCTACCGAAGAAAAGGGTGGGATTCGGTATGATTCCGATTTTGCCAGAATCGAAGAGCTGATTAAAGGCAACACTTTTACTAGGTACTTTTTCGTTTCGGAGGTTTGCCCTATTTCTAGTGTTCAAAGTTCGATTTTTGGGGATTAATTTAGCCACTGATTAATAAGCGAACATGCCGTAT
Source organism: Monilaria moniliformis (assembly GCA_034509125.1). Lineage (NCBI taxonomy): Eukaryota > Viridiplantae > Streptophyta > Magnoliopsida > Caryophyllales > Aizoaceae > Monilaria > Monilaria moniliformis. The sequence continues at coordinate 14,639 of JAYDZE010504220.1, forward strand.
TTGTTTCCGGTTGCTTGTTAATCTTTGTTATATAAAAGATCCTTTTGATTTCTGAGTTTAATGTCATGATAGCATATGTTATTTGTTTATATTTCACATAGGTATGGCGATGGTGTATTTTTTGTGATTTTAAGAATGAAGGATTGCCAGCATTCTAATGTGCATTGAACTAATATAGTTAATCAAAGCAATCCTTCTGATAATTCTGTATTACTACGAAGAAAGATGTGTGCTTTCCCACTTTCAACATGATTTACTTAAGAGGGAAAATGGAAGTAGTAATAAAAGATGAAGCACTCATTTCAGTTTTGAGCAGTGCATGCAGTTTTTGCGCATTTGAATCTTCGACATGGTGCACTTTTTGTCTTATCTTCAGATTCCAATACAGAAACACAGGGAACAACTGGGAGAACAAGTTCATCCACTCTGTTTTTCCCACTTCAAACAGCAAATTTCTCTCTATTACTCTAGTTTCATGTAGTTGGACTTGTTTCTCTCTCATTGAAGCACAATCACCAATCTGAAATCTTCTGAAATATGCTTGTCTGATCACATAAATCATTAAGGCATAGATATCATCAAAAGCAGAATATATTAGTGTAGGAAATGCTAGTGGTGTAGAGGCCATGGTTGTGAAACTTATTTTCCAGTCTTGTTGATCTTGATCAGTTCTTAGTTTCTGCCGCCTTGGCTGTGAGTTTACTTATAATTGCGATTGGTGGGTGGTGGAACTTAGAGGCCTAGCATGGCTGCATTTTTATACACAAGTTCCCTTAGTGTCCGTTTAAATTTCTTGAAATGTACTATTAGTGTACGTAGTCACTGCTAGTGATATTTAGAAATATATTTGTGAGTTTCTTCTCAATATCTCAGAAAGTGCATCTGATTCGTCTGGTACACTGCAGGGAGGAAATCACTCATTTGATGGAGATATTAAATTCAAGGGTGAACAAGGAGGAGGAGCAAA
>JAYDZE010504331.1:0-15604 GCA_034509125.1 Monilaria moniliformis
CGCTATATGTTCGATAAGTAGCGACCACAGTGGTGCTCGGTAAACTTTGCTCGCTAAACACCGCTTTTTTTGTAGTGTGGATGTTGTTGGAGTAAAAGAGTAATGTTTACGTATGTGTATTTGTTTGTTACAAATATAGGATGATAAAAAATGTACATATAGGTTAAATTCTTTTTTGTAAACTTTTTTGTCTGTTTGTTTAGTTTGAAATACGAAAGTTTAGGGTTGGGGTCAAGATCTGAATAGTCCATTACCGAATAGCTTGATAATCTGAGTGGATTGGCTCGAATACGAGTAGATTGGCTCGATTGAGATTCTTAATTATAATTGGTTATTTGATAAACACGGTATTTTTAAACATAATATTATTTTCATTTTAATAATAAATATTATAAATATAATAAAAATAATGAAACAAAGTATAGAACCAAAAATGGAATAAATGATTTGAAGAGTGCATATTGATATTACCACTTAGATATTGGGTATAGATATTTTATATGAGAGTGTACGTTTGTATGAGATTTTTTTTTAAAAAGTTGTTTAAATACGGATATTTGAAATGGCAATTATTTCTTTTGCTTGGATTTTGATCAAATGATCAAAATTATTAGAATATAAAGCGATAAATGTATCTTTATTATTTTTAAAATTCCATGTCCATGTCGGCATGTCATTCAGGTGACGTGTGCATACGGGAAGAATTTGATGAGGACACGCACCGCTGACTCACTCAGATTTGCACTCAAATGGTAACAGTTCATCTTAATAAATCATCCCTTTATCATATTTTACATATTCCGATTTTTGATATGATTTTAGTATTTCATCTTTAATCATTTCATCAACAAAAAAGAGTACCATCTTTAGTAATTTTACCATCTTCAGATTCGTAACAAATTGAAGACAAATTTCTCTATAAAAATCAATACTATTAGTTCTTTAAGAGAAAATCAATATTTATTAGCAAAAGATTCATTTTTTGAGACATTAGCGAGAACAGAAAGTCGCACTTGACTATATATTTGATCGGCGGAATGCTGCTTTTATTGTGTTGGGTGGAAATGTAGACAAAATGTTGTCATCTGTCTGTGTCACCATAGTAGTTTCCTATGCTTTTCCTTTTTTCATTTTACCGTAAAATTAGGTTATGAAACTATTCATTTTTAACTGGTGACTAATAACTCTGTTAAGAACCCAAATCACTCGAACTTACAAGAATATATTTAGAAAAGTTGTTGGCATAATACATGGGGGACTCGTATGAATTTAGTAAAAATTCTACTGTCTATATGTAAGTTGAATAATCCTCACTCTTTATTAGTCATTTTAGGCTCAATTCTTATATGACATGTATATCACATAGCATATAATAGTTTATATATAATTCCCATTTAATAATAAATTTTTTTAGGGCAGACAAATGGTGGAATTTGATCTATAAATTATTTTATATGCGAAAAAGATATTCACCATGTTAATGTTTCCAAAGAAACACATGTACTAGGAAATGATCATACTTCTATTGTGAATCTCCTAAAATATATCAACTTCCATTTGAAGTTAGGCTAATTTACAGCAAGCTATTAATGTTACCTTTTTACCATATACTATTGAAACAAAATGAATAGTATATTTAAGTTGTTAGGGGAACTTTTTCCGTCACCATATTTTAAATTAATAATTTATGAGTATTTAAAGCTAGGTTTTAGTGTAGTTAAACAAATAGTAGTATCTTAGGTAAACTATATGTAACCCTGATACGTTAAACTCAAATTTCCAAGATTTTATATCGTCCAGTCCTTTTGGCCTCATAATGTCGTTATGATGTCTCTCATCGTCTTGTGCATATGCAAACTGAAGATACGTTTAGTTTCATTACCTTTATTGCTATTCCATTTCAACTTTTATTTTAATTTTTATTCAGAGTTTGACTGTGGTTTACTTTAGTGTCCCACCGTACAGTCAAGTAATATAACCAATGATCTTTTTTTGAGATGTTGTATAATTTTTCTTTTTCTCTTTAGTGATCAAATATTAGATTTAATTTATCTACTACTCTATTAATTTACCATCGCCTCCCTTCGACTATTTATAATTTCCACATCACTTTTTGCTCCTCATCTTATTCAAGAAATAACATCCACAATCATATTCCTTCACCATCGATTCCCTTACAATATTTATGAATCTTATTCTTATTTTTTTATATTTCTTATATTTATTATATATTCTAATTAACTCAACTTTTTGATTTAATTGAAAATGAAATTAAGAAAAATTGCATAATTAAAAATACTAAAATCCTATGGTAGCATATGCAAATCTTATTGTATATTGTTGATCATTATCTAGTATACCTCCAATTGTTGCGGCGTCATTGTATTCTTGTCTATGCTATAGACATTCAACAACATGTTGTACATGACGCCTCTGTTCGCCACCGTAAGCGCCTCTTGCTCCGATGGTGGAGCTGCCGCACTGCACGAGGCCGATGCTTTTCCGTTTCTCTTCGCTGCCTCCGTTCTCACCAAACGGCGCCTACTCGGCTGGAAGTTCACTCCCTCGCTCCCACCCGTGGACCCGGAGCCGCTGCATGTTGAGTATTGGTGATCAGGGGTGTGCGTTGTGCGCTTCGACCTAGGCCACCCGCCCACTTTTCGATATTTCGAACCCTCTCCTAAGTTGTAACGTATGTGAAAAACCTGTTGCTGTCATTTTGGTAAATTTTCATGGCAAATTTCAGAATATCTGCCTTGATTGCACCGGTTGACCATTCTTTTTCTAAGTTATTAAAGATGGCGCAGAACTTGGAGATACCAAGCTGACTCAGTCGAAATTAGACCGAATCTTCTTAAACGTGCGCTGCGTGAGTGCCTTCCCAATGTTATGCATTGTACACATCAACAACTCTCTCCCAAAAAGCCTTGGTTTTTTTATTGTTTTCCGACAATCGAATATTCGCTTGTATCGACATACACCTCGAAGATCGCTTCGTTACCTCCGGGGTGTGCATCGCTCGAACGTCGCGTTTACAATGGCTCGTAAAAAATTTGGATGTTATCCAACGCTTGGGTGGGGATGTCGGGGACGTATGAACCTTGGGGCGTCGACGACTGGGATGAACCTGGAGTGACATCTCCAAATGATATATTGTTTATATCTAATGGTAAAAAGACTGAATTGTAGCCTTCAAGAAAGAACCAATCATCCAATTGGTTTTTTTTTGTTGTCACCAGGCATAGTGAAATTTTGAAAATTAGTGTGTGAGTGAAGAAGAAGAATGAGAAGAAGAATAAAAAAGAAGAAGAAGAAGAAATTGAGAGACTGAGAGAGAAAATATGGAAGAAGAAGAAGAAGATGATGATGATAAAAAATGGTGTGAAAAATAAAGTAGAGGGAGAGGGTATTTAAAGGTTGGGATGGAAGGGGTTGAGGTAATTAAAAAATATATATAAATTCGTTGGGTAACGTATAGTGTGAGATTTTTTTATTTTAAAATTTGATTTTTTTTTCTAAGAAAGGCTGACGTGACGAAGTCCACTTGCACACCCAACGATTGGGCTGAACGCGTGAAGCTCATTGGCCGCGAAGGGGGAGCGCGTGGCGGTTTTCCCTCCGCCAAGGCACGCTCGTCCTGTGATGCCTCCCGCAACGCGTTCCATAACCGTACCATCTCGGAGGAACGAGCCATGTGGCTCGCGTTGTGGATGCTCTTATAAATCAAACTGCGAAATAACAGAATATCAAACCTAATTTTTAGTTTGTGTATTCATTATATAAGTCATACATATAAACACTTTCTTAGCCACTATGGAATGTATCCTCAAATGCATTTGGGTGCACAATACATCCATTTTGATTAAATCTTAATTGTGATATTAAATAAATTTCAACTATAAATTGATAAACTTTATATGAACTTGATCAACCCTAACACTATATATCTAGAAATACACAAATTTTTACTTATCATAATTAGACGTGTAGTATATAGTTAATATAGGAATAGATGATGGAATATAACTCAAAATATAACATTTGTCTGCCAAATATTTGTCATATCGATAAATGAAAACAAAAAGATTTTGTAGAAAGGTGCAGTATCCTTGCTAGATATTTTCATGGATCAAAATATGTTAAACATATATTTTAACCCAACTTCCAAACCTAAAGTTATATATGGTGCGACATTAATATGAAAACCACATTGGGTTAATAAAGAAACACTACAAAAAAGTGGAGTTTACCGACAGATGTTTTCATCGGTAAACCTCGAAAATCATTTGGTAAAATTGATTACCGAAAGATTACCGACAGACGGGTGCCGTCGGTAAATTGCACATTGGTAAAAAAATTCCAACGGACCACGTCTGTTGGTGAATTTCACCGACGGCGTTGTCCGTCCGTAAAGAGTCGTCCCTAGGACGTCATCGAGCCACCAATAGACATGTCTATTAGTAAGTAGCAACGGAGTTTGACGACGAAAATTCTGTCGGTAATTCTAATAAATTTTATTAAAAAAAACCAAAATGTTGTAATTGTGTCTTAAAATTAACTTGCTATAATTTACATTGTATTATGTTGCTGTTACATCATTTACAGGAATTGAATAATATATACACAGTACATTCAATCTCAAGAAATCATGGCCGTCTCTCGCTTCTTCTTTCTCTCTTTATATGTGTATATACAGTTTAATAAAATAATGGCCGATCCCCAACCAGCTATATATAGAAAAAATGGACGCATATCTGACAATCTTATTACCATTGAAGTGACTAATATGGTCTTCCCACATATCTTTTTTCGTTTACTTTCTGTCACCAAAATTGTTGTAGAGAACGAAAATAATTCATTTAGAACCAAGGCGAACTGACATTATTCCCACATCAAACTCACTTCCTGCTTCACCAAACCACCCAACAGGGCCACCATAGCAATTAACATTACTCAATGAAACATTTCTGCACAGTACACCAATTAACATCTACTTAAATTCTTTACAAGGACACCATGACAAATGAACGTCGAACATCCGTCGGTAAACTCCGCTTCTTTTGTAGTGAAGTGGAGTAGTTATCTAAAAACACATAACTGTTTATATGGCTTGGATCCCCTAGCTTATCAATTTTGATGCATCAATAATTTAACACAAGTTTAATCCATCAGGATGATCATGATGTGGACTTAGTTTTGCAATAAAATTGGTTCGAATATGAACATTTCTTATATCTGAATCGAGACTAAATATAGACTGTAGGATATAAACATCTAATTGACTAAAATACGCCATTAAAGCAAACAATGGTATACTCGTCATTCAAGAAACAATTTGGTTGTAGTAATTTTCGCATATGATGAAACGATATGCACATGGTATCATTGTCATTTCCTCTACCGATTTCCTCTAATATTTACACAATCTTTGGACAATACAATTATAGATATTTTATACAGAGAAGAATTGTGGACTTCCGGTAGCGATTGCTTGGCGATTAGTTACTCTTTTACTTTCGTTGACAGGTTGTGTGTTACTTTTATCGATTAATATATCAAACAATGGAAGACACATATTCGACTGAAGGTATTAATAGTTTTTTTTTGCTTATACATTTTAATTTCATTCGTAAAGATATGATGTATATTAGTCGTTGTTACTGTGTTTGATATTTACACAATTATGAGTACCATATCATAATATACTGAGTACAGATGTTCTATATACTGATCAACTTGAATGGCTATACTGATTAAGTTATGCAGTTTATAAGATAACACGTGTATCATAATGTTCTGAGTATCAATGTCCGTATACTAATTGTGCGTTAATGTTATGTTGAGTTCCATATCACTTTATACTAAGTATCAATAGCATATATGTTTTGTTTTGATATAACACAATGATTACTGTATTATAATATATTGCTTATCAATGCTCGACAAATTCTAATATTGTTTATGCTGAGATCTTATGTTGATTGTATTTTAATTCGTCTTAGTTATGTACGTACATGTATGCAAAGAAGAATTGAAGCCCTTTAAGATGCAATGGTATTTTACAATAATTATGCCTGCACGGTGGATTTTGACACACGCAAACATGGATCCAAGTCTTTAGAAGAATTTATTACACGAAAATATGTAATGTGTAGTAGAGATGGTAAGAAGAAGACAGATGATGTAGATGCATTGAATGCACACGAATGATTTGTTAACAAGCATATGCGGATGTCTAAGATGTGTGAATGTAAGGCGAGAGTGTCTTTCGAGTATGTTTCGGAGGGTGGATATGTTGGGTGTATTATTAACCAGTTTGTCAAAGAATATAGCCACCCTATGGTTGAGGAACATAACCAACCTTATGGTCGAGGTTCATCACAAGAGCTTTATGAAATTAAACCGTAACCTGGATGATATTCATCAAAAATTTATAATGGATTATGCTAAGTCAAACATTGGTCCCACTCTCACATTCAAATTATTGAATGAGTTGTTGGGGGGATATGATGTGGTTGGATGTATTGTAATGGAAGTAAGAAACTACTCACGGGACATAAAATCCTAAAATGAAGAAACTGATGCACAAATGTTGTTGAATGAAATGCGTAGGAAGAAGGAAACATGTGAGACATTCAGTTATGAATTCGAGGTAGATTGTGAAGACAAGTTAAAACGACTTTTTTTGGTGTGATGCATCCTAAAAAAGAAACTACCACACATTTTGTGATGTTATTGTATTTGACACAACGTACTATACAAACAAGTACATGTCATTAACTTCATAGTGTACAACCTATTGGTTGATTGTATGTTGATTATCATTGTACTATAATGCATTTTATTTTGAGTTGGAATTCAGTATATTGATTACACATTATGAATATAATGGCTATAATGACCTATGATGTACAACTTATTGGTTGACTGTATGCTGATTATCACTGTGGACTATAATGAATTAGATGGATTTTACCATTGTCCCTATTATGGTAACGAAGGTGCCTATTGAGAAATATGCAGCTACAAATTACACTGATAGCATTTTCAAAATGGTCCAGGTTGAAATAGTAGAAGCTTGTTATAGCTGCCATGTTGCAGAGATGTAAAGTAATTGACAAAATTTACAATACATGGACTGTCAGGAATGACATTGATCATGGTTTGTATTACTGCAGATATAAAGTGTATGGAAGGGTAAACATATTGTGCAGCCATATATTCTTTGTGATGAAAAACAAGGACGTGAAGTTGATTCCAGACAAATATTATAGATGAAGATGGTTGAAGACTTCATTACAAAAAGTTGTGCATGGTAGTTCCAGCGATCAGCCACGAATGAATACAAGTTTGGATGATAAGCGTAAATCTCACAACAAGTTGTACGCATCCTTTTTTGGACTAGTTCAGAGAGTAGAAGGGAACACTGACCAGATTACTGCACTTAAAGTCGCTATCGATGATGCAGGGCAACAAACTTTTGTTAATGAGACAGTATTATCTATCAATGAAAAGAAAATGATGACCGATGATTTCTATGGGATGGGGAGACTAGATGTTATCGAGGTGCAACCTCTGATGTCGTCATGACAAAAGGGTGTGTAAGTTGTATGGTTTCAAGGAAAGAAAATGTTATGAGGGATTTAAAGAAACCTACACGACGATGTGCAAAATGTGGTGAGATGGGCCACCACGATGCAAGGAATTGTGACAAAATAAAAGATAAAGTTAATCAGAAACCTCAGAACTATGCATAAGATTTACAATATTGTTATATAGTTTTTTTTGTTATTTTCAATGGTTCAACATAAAGTGACTTTGTAATCAGTAAATATGTTAAGTAATATCAGTATATACAATCAAATAAACCACCATGGGACATATTCTCACTCAGTATAACACATATATACAACCAATACTATTCATATTTACAATCATTATAGAACCTATTCACAATCAACATAAGTATTTTACAAATGCAACATATTTAAACAAGTTTTCAGTATATGTATTTGTCCTTTTCAATATATATTCTTTACCCATTCAACATAGTTTTCTTCGTCGTATAGCACACATATGCAATAATTATAGTAACATTGTTTTGAATGGTTCGTCATCGAGTGATGTTGTAATCAGCATATATTAATAATATATTCAGTATAACACATTTATGCAATCAATACTTTTCATATTTACAACTAGTGTAGAACCTATTTGCAATAAGCATAAGTATTTAATGAATGCATCATAATTTAAACATGTATTTCCAATCAAGATAAGTATTTAAAAAATGCAGCATAATTTTAACTAGTGTTCGGTATTCCTATTTTTAGTATTCAATATATATACTTTATACAATCAACATAAGTTTTTTTTAACTAGTGTTCGGTATACCTATTTTTAGTATTCAATATATATACTTTATACAATCAGCATAATTTTTTTTACGCAGTATAACATATATATGGAATTAGTAAATCTGTATAAAGTTAGTAGATAATTAGTAAGTTTGTTAAAAACTATAAGCATATTTGCTTTATCCATTCAACATAAGTATTTATGCAGTATAGCGCATATATGCAATAATTATAGCGCAAGCTAAAAATCTGTATAAAATTGGTAGCTAATCAATAAATCTATTATGTACTATCAATATATATAATTATTAAACATCGTTTTATTATTCCTCATATGTGTCGTCTTCCTTCTCGGTGCAGTCCTCTTCTGTGCCAAATTTCTTTTAACTACCATTTTTTCTACATTGATTGTCTTTTTCCTGATGTCAACTTCAAAATGATGCTTGACAGAACGTTTGTTAGGAATAACTTCATGGTTCACCTTTCCCATCAACAATGATTTGCAATATTTAACCCTACTGAAAACATTCTCCTCCTTCCTTGTCAGCCCACAGTCCCAGTCTTTCAAATACCTCAAATATGTCTACATGTGCGTCATGACAAATACTCCACAGTCATTCTAATTTGCATCTGTTCTCGATGACATATTAATCACTAGGAGATGACTATTTTTCACTTTATCTCCTAGGTATTTAAACATTGTTCTACAAGATGTCTTATAAGGAAATTTTCTAAAATCGAAATGTATAAAGAAGTAAGTACAATACATTTTACATGTGTAGCCATAATAAAAGAATAATAACAACTATATATTGATTTAATGACAATAATGTAATGATTAGTATAATTTATAAGCATACCACACAGGAGGGGATATCACCATATTTTGCCCGGGTGGTCTCCTTGTCACCTGTGAAGGCATTGTCGAGCATGTCCACAGTCTTAGCCTTGAGGTTGAAGACCATCACATAGTAGTGTGTGTGTTATATAATTGGAATGAATACATATTTTCAACACAGTTTTTAATTATATTCAATAACTTATAAACAATAATCTGCATAATTTTGAAAGTTAAAACAATATATAGTAATACCACATTCAATGTCAAAACAATATGTAATAAAATGATCAGCATTGTGTTTAAAACCAGCATTGTGTTTAAAACCAGAATAGTTTTTAAGTATAGATAAACAATAATCGGTATATAGTAATATCACAATCAATGTCATATCAATATATAGTAATTTAAAAATCAGTATACCGTTATCAGATAGTCTATCAGATACTATATACTGTTTTAACATTGAAAATGACTAAATCAATGTCAAAACAATATATAGTAATTTAAAAAAGTATTAAATATTTACCAAATCATAAATCATCAGATAGTCTGATGGGGAATTCAGTCACTTCTTTTTCACATCCCAGCTTTTTGGCATATTAATAATAGTGTATGTTTGTTATTAAATAATAATAAATAAGTACATTCATATCCTTACTTACGCAAGGCTATGTTGTGAAGAAAAACCGTCTTGGCGGCGATGGATATCTGAATTGTTCCATGTAGTTCATGTAGAAATTTGCGTCAATGACACCAACAGATATATGACTCTGTGGCTAAAGGGTCAAAATAATCAGACTTTGGGCATGCCACAACATCATATCCGTGCACAATCTGATTCCTAAAGTTGGATGAATAGACACAATATTTTTTAGTAATATGTGTAATATATAATCAGTATAACATGTGTAAAAAATAAGTATAACATGAAAGAGTAAGCAATATAGTTCAATGCAAGTATAGATCAGAGAAAGAATCAATATAGTACAAAGGTGAAAACAACATAGTGTAAAGCAATAATCAGCACAATGCAGTGCATAGTTATAAGAATACTAAGTATTATAACTATAACGATAAAGATACTCTTCTAATGTTGTTGTCGTGATCCAATAGTAAATCTCATTTTCATCAGTGTCCATCTTGAGGCTAATATCAACTAGTCTTTGATTCTATGGGGATCGTCATGCAGTTGATGGTTGTTTCTCCACATTCGTTCGGAGTTTAGGCTAACGATTGTGTGAATCGGCTGATAAACAACCAATTCATTTGAGGGGCCTTCTGTACTTCCCTCACCCATCTTGTCACATGTCTTTATAAATATTTTAGTTACATGTTATTTATATACTTACTAACAATTAAAATCATATTAAGTTTTATTGCATAACATTACCTCAATTGCATATTGCACAATTGCATTAACATCAACAGGTTCCTCATCTCCAACTGCTCAATATTATCTACCTAGGCAATGGGTTCTGCTCAGTATAGGCAAATTTAGTTTCAACATACATTCCAAATGTATTCAACATATGTTACAAATGTAGTCAATATATGTACAAATGACCTAAGAATATCATCAATATAGATTTACTATATAACTAGTATATGCATAAGTAGATATGAACATATTGTTAAGAAGTTATAAGCATAGTTTAGATATCTCAGTATACATATACTATGTAATTAGTATATGCATACACAGATATCATCATATTGTAAACAAGTTATTAATTATTTTATAAATCAACTTGGAGGTCCAATTGATGTATCAGTTGAACATTCAAAGTCTCCATAGTATTATCTTGAGGGTGCTCGGGTTGGGAACGAATGCCTTCCTCATCAACAATCTGCTCAACATTTTCTTTCTCACATGCCTGATCAGTACACAATAAAATCAACATGTTTTGTTTGGGTGATCAGTACGTATTGTAAAACAATATTAGTTAGTTTGATGATATACCTCACGAGCCAATTGAGGCACATCATTAGCTTCCCCAACAATATCTTGAGGTTTCTCGAATTCAAGACCACCGACGTCGTCGATATTAATTGCATCATCATCATCATCATCACGATTACTTTGTAATCAAAGAAGATTTTATTTTAGTATAGTATGAGAAAATAACTAGTATATAGAGAAATGTTAATCAGTATATGGAAACAAAGTCATTAGTATAATATGAAACAATATTTGTATATTCCGAGCACTTTATCAGTACAGTGAGATATGTTAATCAATATTTGAAAATAATGTCATTAGTATAATATATTCAGTACATGCATATAAGACACTTAGTAAATATCTATAAGAAATTCAGTACATGGTCATAAGAAAACTAGTAGAAAAATTACCTTTTCATCACTTATCCCTAAGCTGAAACTCGGTCGTTCACAGTCATTACTCATATCAATTTCTTCTTCCGCCATAACTTGTGTCATGTTTGCAACCAGATCATTATCCTCTACACTCTGATTCTTTTCATTTCGAGAAAGCCCAACCACCTTCATTGTCGCTTCGGATGCAATCTTGAAGGAATCCATGTTGTGGATGTGGGGCGGGGCATCTTTCATGCTTGATGAGTTTGGAGATTGCTTCAGCTGTTGTTTTAACAGCCATCATGAAAGAATCAATTTCCTACGCAGCCTATTTGGATGCATGCCTTTGCGTATCCAAATTTGTAGTCATTGACAACTCATGCACGGTCTATTTTTGTTGTAATATGTCTTCATATTGTGGGTTCAATAATAAACGTAGGTCGTACTTACTTTCTAAGCATCCATTACGAAATCATCTAGTCTGAATCTCTTCAGCCTCTCGTTGTTTCAACAACTTGTGTGTCCAGCCCTTTACAATCTGGTAGGCACGAACATTTGTTCACCGGCAAAGCAATAACCTGTCGACCTAGAAGCTCTGCAAACAAATATTTTATAAGTAAGAATAAAGCAACATAAAGTTATCAGATAATCTGTATATACATATGAATAAATTTACATAACGTTAATAAGTAATCTGCATATAATAAATTCAGTATTTGTCATATACAACACATAGTTATATTATTCAACATATCTACTTAAACTCTCCAAAAGGTATAAGAACAAATCAACATAATGTGAACAATCAACATAACTATTTTAAAAAATCAGCAGAGTGTCAAATCATTTGCAACATAGTTTAGTATAGAGTTGTTATTCAAGCAACCCAGTTTTTGTATGTAATCTGTATATACATATAACTTTTGTTGCATAGCATTGTCACGCAATCAGTATTTAATAGTTATACTATGCAATACATCTACTTAACCTCTGTATATACATTAGAATAAAACAGCATAATGCTAACAAGTAATCAACATAACTATATTACTAAATCAATAGTGTCAAATTTTATACAACATAATTTAGTATAAACTTGTAATTCAAACAACATAGTTTTTGTATATAATCTGTATACACATATAAAGAAATTTACGTAACATTATCAAGTAATCAGTATTCGTCCTATGTAGTATATCTATTTTATCTACTCAACATAGCTGTACTGCAGATATATTTCGGATTTTGGATTTTTTCGGTTTTTAATATATCCGATCCGAAAATCTGAAATTTGCCAAAAATGTAATCCGAACCGAACCGAAAATCCGAAAAATCTGAACCAAATTTTAAATAACGGTTTGGTTCAATTCGGATATTCGGATTTCGGATATTTTGCTCATCCCTACGCAAAATGGCGCTCGGGGGACGCCCTGTTGCTGTATGATTGGACATTTACCTCCACATCCAACAATGCGTTGCCGTATTTTGCACGAAGGATCTGTAGCACCCTTCCACTTTTTTTCGAGAGTCCACTTGTCCAATCTTTAATACTCTGCCCCATATACGTCTCCATGTGACGCATAAGGTACACACCACAATCTTTTTTGTTTGTAGAAGTCCTCCATGGCACATCAAGCACAGTGATTTTACTCATCATTAGCGTGGGGGCCACCATGGACAAGGAATTCTTCTGAATGTACGAGAAAAAGTATTTGAACTGCATCAAAAGTAATATGATTAGTTATAAAAAGTTATATTTTAAAATGTCAAACATATGGCATTAAACATTCAATAATGTAGCATTACACAGATTGTCATATAAGACGTGTTACATCGCCACTCTGCTTCAGTTTCTGCATTAGACTGCCTTCATCTCCCATTGATTTCCATTCACATAAAAAATCTGGCACCAAATGTTTCTCCAGGAGCCACTTCTCCTTGAAGCCTTTCGCTTGGACCTGGCCTTGTATATTGCCTTTCACGCATAGTACCGGCCTATGGTTTGAACCGAAGAAGTCTACGGCTGTTGTTCTAGTATTTCTATACAAACGTTGTCACTCTGTATTAACTAGGAATCTATCAAATCGGGAGAGTATTAGAGTGTCTGCCCTCTTGTTGAACCACGTGAAGCCTTTTTCCGGGTGGGGGAACTTCATCTAGTCGATAATAAATAAGGGCATCCCAAAATTTATCTATTTGCGCGAGTACCTGGGGCCGACATCGTCTCTTATCCGTCTCTTCTACGATTTCGTTAAGATCTCCTCCTATCAACCAAGCTTTATCTTTTCCATGTTTTATATCAGTGAGCCTTTTTTGAAGTTCCCATGAAACTTTCCGTGATCCGCTATTGGATTCCCATAAAAACTCGTAAATCTCCATATTTCATCATTTTCTCCCACCATGCAATCAATGTGACCATCCGAATAAGTCGTAATCCTCACCTCAACGGACTCATCCCATATAAGTGCCAAACCTCCGCTCAACCCCTTAGCATCTACGCAGAATAAACCTTTCATACCATTCACATCTCTTTGCCGCAAGCTTAGTCTCAATAAGGAAAATAAGACTTGCGGTAGCTTTGGCGATAAGTAACCGTAGTTGATGGAATGCGCTCGTGCTTCCCAATCCGCGCGCATTCCAAGCTAGACAATTCATAATCCCTGGTGGGGCTGCTCGGCAGCCGCCGCCCTTGAAATTGTTTCCCCTCCCATACCAAAGCTTATACGAATATGCTTGAGGCTATGGGCCTGATCCTCCATTCCTGCTAGCAGACCCCCCTCTCTCTTGGTTCCTCTTATATTGCATTCCACCTGCCTTTGGGATTGCTTCTCAAGGGTTTTCAGTATTAGTTTCCCGAGCTGTTCTGTTCCACCCCTTCAAGTCCCCTTGCTTCTTTTTCTTAAGCGGGGATGTTTTACTCATTACCTCATTTTCTTTCCCCTTATCCGCCTTTTCACTCCCGCTACCTTCACTCGATGACTCTTGTTCAGTCCTTAAATTTCCTGCCACTAGCTCTCTCATCTCTCCTCTACTCACGTGCGAGCCAAGTGGAGTTAGCCTACTCAAAACCACCATCTCCCCAAAACCCGGGGAGATTACCCTTGGAACTTCGTGGTGAAAGTTCTCTTCCGTTGTGGTAAAATCTCAGGCTATCTTTTTTCACCGGTAAAGCCGTATCCCTCATCTCCGGGGTTGTCGTCGGCGTCTCCTTGGAGATGTCAGCCCCCTACCCTCCGAAAGTCCATCATTCTTGTTTCTTTTAATCATGCTCCGAAGGCCTCTTTATTCTTATGGACTGTTGGATAATTGCAATGCTAGTTGTGATGGCCTACTTTCCCGCATGCATGGCAAAACTCCGAAAGTCGTTCGTATCACAAGGAGGTCTCCTACAAAGCAAAAGCAGAAGGGAAGGCCTCATCTCTAAAAGCCCGGCTCGCGAGGCGTCCCTCCCGCAGTAGGGTTCCAAACCTCGCCAATGATCACCATTTGTGGTTCCAGACCAGGCTCCGCTGTTATTTGAACACGGCGTTACAATGGTTTCGCAATACCCCACTTAAACCTAATTCTACCATATTGACCAAGGTAGTTGCCGCCTTCTCCTGTATCCACCTCCTCCACTTTGCCAACTCATCCGCCTATCCTGCATAGCATTATTGGGTTCATGAAAATCACTGGTAAATTATGGCACTGAATCCATGTGGTAAATTCCATAAACTTGACATCAGAGGGCTTCTCCAATCCTTTCGGTTATTTGAACAACATGAGGCTGTCGAAAAAGTGCCACGGCCCATCGTACAAGGCATAACATGTTAGGGTATATACTGAAAAGCAAGCTTTGAGCTGTTTTTGTAAAACCTTATTTTCCAAATTTATGAGAAGATTATTATTTTGTCACATTGTTTTTCTTTTCATATAATTTATTATATAAATCATGATGATTAAGCAAATGGTCTAAGGCTTTTACATTATAGATTGAGTGGTGATCATGTTATCACTGAAGGTTGCTCAGTCAGTTTCTTGCAAAAGAAAAACAAGTTTCACAACCTAGATAGACTTTGGCCATCTATCGTGAAAGGTTGCAGTGTCAGTC
>JAYDZE010504442.1:0-15603 GCA_034509125.1 Monilaria moniliformis
TGCTTGTTTATTGAGTCGATTTGAGAAGTCAAAATGTGTATTTAAGGGTATTTAGTGCATGAACTCTTTATTATTTGATATTTTGATGTATTTGATGAGTTTGCACAGTTTATGAGGAAATACGACTTGATTGGGCAAAAGACGAAGAAAATACGGGATATGAGGTGAAGTAAGGCTCTACCCGGCCGGGTAGATCCATGGGACAAGTTACCCGACCGGGTAGACCAGCCAGGATGTTCCAGAGACCTATACCCGGCCGGGTGGGATGAAGCTCAGAGCTACCCGGCCGGGTGGAGATCCGGTGGCGATCCAGAGACTTCTACCCGGCCGGGTGAAGCCAGTCGCTTATGCTACCCGGCCGGGTACGCCCTGCGGAGCATAACTAGAGCCCTATTCTAGGCCCAGTCAGGCCCATACTTATAAATACCCTTCAACACACGATTTTGGAGCATCAGCCCCCATTTCTCAGCAACACACACACACTCACACACTCAAGTGAAGAAGAAGGATTGAAGAGAGAAGATAGAAGACTTTGGAGTGAAGATCATTGCGCATCAAGCTCCCGGGTGTATCAAATCGACTCAATGATTTCCTTTTCCTTTGTTTTTCCTTTATTAGTTAGTATGTTAGGCTAGTTTTATTTAGCTAATCCTTGGTGAAAACACTTGTGATTTATGTAGTGAATGATTATTTTCTTTGTTGAAATTCTTGATTTAGCTTTGATTATTCTTGTGCCTCTTTCTTCATTGGCTTGATCATCCTTTGAATATCTTTTGGTGTTATTGCAAAAATCGAGAGATGAGTAATAATGCTAGATAAGGGAATAATCAACACATTAACTATTGGATTGAGAAATTGCAAGTTAGTGTGAGGGCTAATAATCTTATGTGCTTTTTGGAGTTATTATTGAATGCCTTAAGGATACTTAGGTGTTTAGTGTATAATCCACGAGTTAAGTGCTTCGAGAGGAGATTTAGCTTTAAATGAGTGATTGCCCTAGTTAGTCTTGATTCTCAACTCAACAAGGATTTTAAGATTTTATCTACATAGATTACATAGTTGTTGGAACCTAGGATTAGCCCTTTTTAATCCCATTTCCTTAACTAATAGTTGTCTTGTTCAAATTGTTGGTTTAAAATGGGAAAAGTGCAATGGAACTGCAAGTTGTGTAACATAACAGAAACAGAGGTTCAGAAACCAATTACCACCGAAAAACTTTTCCATCTAAACAAAGAAACTGCATCAACAAGTTGTAAACTGAGCTGTTCATTAAAAACTCAAAATATTCTTCTCCAAACGAATGCAACGGCAAGAAATCAACAAAGAAATATGAAAATAAAAGCACGAAACAAGTTCACAAGGATTTAGAAAAGAAAAGAACTAAACTAGACTAAAGAACTAAGAACCAAAGCCAAAACACCAAGCTCAAACTGAACATCGAACGTTAATAACTAACGAAAAATAGATTTGCATTCACGTGAAAAATCGAAACCCAACTCCAGATTTAATAACAAACAATCAATACTTCCACAAAAAATTAAAACTACAGAAAACGTTCAAACTAGGCAATGTAACAGTAGATAATCTTCAACAGGCAGCAACAAAATGATGTTTTCCTCTGCCTATCCCATGAAGGCAGAGGGTTGGTTCCTCTCTCGAAAAGTTCCCAAGATATGCAGGTGAGAAACTAGGAGTGAAAGAAATGTATGAAAAGTGATTGTTCTTGTGTATGTGTCCTCCTTCCCTTTCTCTCTTCTTCCCTTTTATAGGGTGGCTCCTCCTTCTTTTTGCTAGGTTTTCCTTCTTTTGAAGCTGGTTGATTAGACATTTCTGCCCTCTGCATGCAACTGGTAGTGCCAGCTCACCTAATCTGCCCGGGGACCACTTTGTCTCTGTGTAGTGTCTGCTTCAGCACTTCAGGTCACTTTTGCTAAGCTTGCCGCTGTGGATATTGCCGAGCTTGAGCGCTGTGGAATTTTCCGAGCTTCCTAGCCGACTAGCTGACGAACTGCCTAGCTTCCCAACTATGGAGATGTCAAACATCCGAGCCGCGAAACTGCTGGGCTTGCGATCTGCCGAGCTGCCGAACTGTCGAGCTGTCGAACTTCTGCGATGCGATATGGAGCGATGCGAGCTTGGCAGCTTGAAGGTCTCAGTTGCCTTGATTCAGCTATTGTTCTCATTTCTTAGCACCTCGGCCCCTTGCTCCTATTTCTTCAATTTCCTGCCCATAATCACCTCATCAGTGTAGATATATGCTCAAGTTAAGCTCAATTAGACCCCTAAACTAGCAACAAATTGCTACTTATCACCCCCTAGTGCTTCTATAGCTTTGGGCCTGGGAACGAATTCCAATTGTACGACCTATATCCTCCTATCCACACCAACTATACTCACGGTGCATCCACGTAAGTAGATTACTTGTTCTTTATTGTTTATGCATTATATCTTGTAACGATTATGATTTATTTTTTTAGTATTGTCAGGTGGAATAGCCCTATGCGTCTGACAAAATCTCCTCAACATTGCACTGAGCACTATCGGGAGTAATTGGCAAGGTTGCAGCCTCAACAGGTATATTTATGTGTTTTTTTATAATTTATTGTTACATTAAGTTATCATTCATTTTGACTGGCAAAAAAATTCTTTTTTTTTCAGTTCATATGGCAGCCTTATAGTGCACAGATGTTGCCATATTTTTGCGTTGCTGATGAAAGTTGTTAGAGTGCAACCATATTCCTAATATGTTGGCATATCGTGGAGCTGTATGAGACGCATAGAGTTATGCGGAAATTTGGATTCTCATAGCATATTCCTCAGCTCGACCATACCATATTCACGACTACTCATATGAATGTATCTCTTTGTGGTAAAGCAAGGAAAGATTGAGGTGTTGAGCATACCAAGTACATTGAAAATTGGGATATGCGGCACCAGCTGGTGCAATATGCAGTAGATCACCTATCTGGGCGAATGACACAGGAATACATGAGGTTGTATAGGTCCATCACTGTTACATACATCACCCAGCCAGGCGTAAAGTCGCAGTCTAGATTTCAGGAGTCTACCTTATCACAACATTATGTGTTAAGTTTTAATTTTGATTTGTATTTAAAAATATATCTTGTTTATTTGCGTATTTTGCATAACTTTATTTTTTTCTTAATAGTTTGAGGCACTTACTCGCATATATCACACAACGAGTCGATCCGAGTGTTCGTATCCTGACATGCAGCGTATCCTACAGATGGCCGAGGATGCTCTTAGGAGCTGTAGTGAGGGTTGTCATATTGACCAACGTCATTTTCAGCGTACGCAGGTCGATACATCGATGCCTTTTGTTGAAAGAGCCCAACGTACTGGAATGAGAGGTGTCAGAACAGGTGGGCACAAAATGTTACGAGATTGGCAGTCACAGCGTCAGCCTGAGTTCATGGCGTCCCTGCCTCAACCTGAGTTTGTGCCTACCCCACCCTAGGGATGGGAGCCTTGGCCTCGCGAGTAGACATCTTCCCAGGGATAGGAGCCTTGGCCACTCGAGCAGACATCTCACGAGCTATGGACACCGCATGAAGACTACCAGATACACAGATGATTGGTTGATTCATAATTTGTTGGTGTGCAGATGGAGGTTGCTGAGGAGGCCGATGAGGAGGTTGCTGAGGATGGTACTGAGGATGATGTTAGGGATGCTGGTTTGAAAGATATTCTAGAACTACAATATTCACCAATTGCAGGGTCAAGTGTCGGCCGAATATTGATGGGCCTTTTTAACAAAAGTCTAAACATGGTAACAAAGGCAAAGCACCAAGGAAATACACACCTAGTGTCTATTGGTTGATTATTGTTTTGATGATTATTTTGTTGAAGGCTTTGGATTTCATTTTTTATTTATATTTAGATTGTTTGGATTTCAGTTTGGATTTGTATTTGAATTGTTTGTATTGTTTGGATTTCAGTTTCAATTTCAATAACGTAAGATAAAATCTTGACGACTCTTGCTACATACAATACCCAAAAACATGTACTACTACAAGTTTATCAACAGACAACAATCCACTAACAACAATCCATCACAATATTAATCAAACAAACAACAATAAAATACAACATTCAACAAATAGAAACAATCAATTACATCCGCTGGAACAGTTTCTCCTGTCATGCCTAGTTTGGCTATAGTTTTTGCAGCAGCGTGATGGTATTAGCTGGTTGGTTCACGGACATCCATCTGATTTGATATCCTTCCTCTTCTATAACGAAAACGTGAACGAGGCAGTAGCCGCTAAGGCGCACACTCTAAGTTCCAATCACTCTCATCCCAATAATCTGGATGTCTAAGTGGATTGAAGAACAAAGAATATTGCTGTACCCAAACCTCTTTATGATACACACGATGAACAAGATCAAACATATCATAGCCACAATCTCAAACTACTGCTGCAACGTGCTAATAAGGTATTTTCCACATCTGTCACTTTTCACATGTGCACTTTCCTTTCATATACTCGACAGTGTGAGTATTTTCACATTTTCCAGCAGCTCACTGTATAGTTCGGACCTCATAAATCCCTTGTTGTATGTTACATCACCTAATACGATGTCCTTGACCTCTTGCATCGTTCTCGATCACCTTCTTCAAGGGCCATGGGGTTAAGTCACTTTCGCAATATTGTGCTTCCGTTGTTCTGCTAATTAACCATTCAATAGTCCTCCAGAACATCAAATCAATGCAAGATCTGATTGGTAGTTCTTGTGCACCTTTCAACACATTGTTGTAGCACTCTACCATGTTAGTTGTAGCCTCGCTCAATCTACGACATTTGTCGTATGCCATAATTCACTTCGCTCTATCTAACTCTTCGAGGTATCTCACAGTCCCATCACTAAAAGTTACATGTGCACGCCTTCGTTTGTTGAATTTGCGCTTTTGTGTTGCAATACCCATTGTCCGTACCAAACATTTCACCTTTACGCCTTTATACATTTGCAACACGTTTTTCCTTACGTGCACCAAGCAATATCTTTAATGGGATTTTGGTGCTTGTTGTCATACCTTAGAATTCATGACATTTATGATTATGTGGTGCCTATCGGATATTATGCACAACTGTCTATCCCCAATTGCTACATAACTTCTAACAAGGCCTAGAAACCAATTCCAACTGTGATTGGTTTCTTCATCCACAATAGTATATGCAACAGACAAACACTTCTTATTAGCATCAAAACCTACTCCAATAAGTAGTTTACCTTTCAGTCTTTCCCTTAGGTGTGTCCCATCAACAATTAAAACTAGTTTGCATGTTTGAAATGTCAATAGAGCTAGCCCAAATGCCCAAAATACATACTTGAAAAACTTGTTCGTCCTGGAGCTCAATCTCTCATCATGGAACCATTGAACAACCGTATCAGCATTCTGCTTTTGCAATTCAGCCATATATTTGGGCAATTCTCTAAATGTGCCCCCCACCCGCCATATACAAGCTTAATTATTTTCCTACAAGCATACCAGGCTTTTTTGTAGCTACATTCCACGTCGTATTTGTCCTCCACATGTTTCTTGATGGCTGACGGCTTGTAATCAGCATCATTTTCAGTTTGATGTCGAACACACAAAGCAATCATTGCTGACGTAAAGTTAGCGTGCCCCCTTGAATTTCGATGACCAAGACAAGTGTACCCATTAACCCACGTTCTTATTTCTCATCTTCCATCATGCTTTCACAATGGTGTTCGTACCTCCCGACTACATTTCACCCCAATATGACTAGCTCGACCTTGCAACCCAAACAGAAATTTGCATAGGCATGCCATCTTTTCCCTTTGTTTTCCACAACCACGAACTGTCCCACAACTTCCAAATGCCACAAAGTCACAACAGTTTTCAAATGTAGCTTGATATCAAACTTCATGCCCAAGCCGATATGTGTGGGATTACTTTTATCCCAATACCATGTGTTTTCTGCATTACCATAAAAAATAGGTGCACTATACTCTCCAACTTCACTGGGTATAGACCGGAAATACTCTGACCCCGTATTGCGCATTCTGTGAAACTGATTGTTCCCCACGCACTGTCAAAGCATATGGTTTGGTTGTAGCAAATATCTCATAATCACAAGAATCTTCATGTGATTCATCACTAAAATGTTCAGAACGGTCTGAATCATCTTCCCCCGAAGGACAACGCTGAGTTGACCCACCAAAATCTATGTTGTCACTATCATTTGCTTCATTCTTTGGAACATATATGTTGTCTTCACCAACATAATTGTAGCTCAAATTTATACCTCCAACATTTAATTCATGACTCAACCCCAAATCCCCTTGCTCTGGATGTTCGTCCCTCCTAGACGTCCCTACTTCATAAGTAGTGGTTGCCTGAAATTCTTGTTGAGTAACCATTGCAAACTCAATCATCGGTTTAACTTGACCAGATTCAACACCATCACTGAACATATATTGCATACATTCTTCATCAAGTGGCATGCTTACATAGGTGTATCCATTTCCCAAAACTATAAGACGTCTCCATATTATTGAGATTTTCTGCTGATGCATATCTACTCCCATCATTTCACAAATCATCATAAGTAATTCATCATATGAAATACTCTCATTCACTGCAATGCATGCTTTCGAATATGGTGGGTCATAAGCAATACCAATACAACCTAGATTATCTTACCACCCCAATATAACATCACATACAGCGACATAATTTTTGCAATTAATCCATTATTAGCATGTTTCTAAACACTACATTTATCGAATAATGTATTGTTTGTAATAACATTACTTTAGTAAACTCTAACATTCTTCAACATATTAGTAAACCCTAGTTTCGTAAAGATATTTTACAATAAAATAAATTCAAGCTAATTACAATTATGACAATGTAAATAAATTCTAAAACACATTAAATAGATTAAAAATCATACCTTACTAAAATATTTCAACAAAACTTGCCAAAAATAAGAGGTGTGTATCTGAAGCTGAATCTCAATATTACAACTAAAATTTTGAATTTGAATTATGTATTGTGCGTGTCTGAAGCTGCCTGCCTATATTTATAAACAAGGTTGAAAACGCATGAGGGTAATGCGTCTTAGGTGAAGACGCATGCTCCTCATGCGTCTTCCTTCCGAAAAAGCGGAACAGCGCCATTTCAAAGCTAGACGCATGAAGCAAATGCGTCTTCACTTAAAGAAAGGCGCATTTGCCTCATGCGTCCTTGCCATTTTCGGAAGAAAAAAAATCGCGTTTTGGAAAGTTTTATAATATAATCTCTTAAAACAAGAAAAAAAAAGCCATAAATATCCTATTAAAAAAAATAAAAACTTCCCAAATTCTTCAACTATTCGATTTTTCATGCAACATAGAAGTGCAACAATTAGTGGTTTCCCATTTTCTTGATTTTATGATTTTTAAATAGATGACGCTTATTTAGACAGACAACTTATTTAAACAGATGACGCTTATTTACGATTTTTAAATAGTTGACATTAGTGGTTTCCCATTTTCCTCGCCTGCAGACAGCCCCAACACCGATGGCATTCATCTGCAAAACTCCAAAGACGTACTGATTCGCAGATCCACTCTCGCTTGTGGTAAACTATGCAAACAATTCCTTAATTCTTACTAGCGTTGATGTCATTACATGATATGAATGCCGGTTTAGGACAAATTGGTGATCCATTTTGATGAGATCTTATACTTAGTGAGACGACCTATAGGAACCACACATCCTTGAAAATTGAAATCAAGCCATCTATTTGTGGCCCTTTTCGGCCTTTTATCTGTCGAAGACACTTTGTGCTTGATAACTCTTTAGGGCCGTGTTTTTTTTAGGAATTTTGTTGTCTTTAGCTGTGGAAAAGAATGTGAAATCTGTTATGTTTTATTATATTAGTACAGAATGAGACAAGAGGCATGTGAAATAATTGGATAGATGAATAAATCTTGGAATCTACTTAGCAAGAAATGAGGGTTCTTTTGAAGTGTGGAGCCTGAATGGACTGAATACCAGAGCCAGACGAACCCTAAAAGGTTTAGGATTAATTAGAGCTTGGTTGCTATCTATTTATAGAGCAGTTTCTCCTTGTATTCTGTATCCAAAAATCATATAGTGAAAATCCCTGGCTTGGCATTGTCCCAAGATGTAATTAGGTAAAACAATTCTTGTGTTCTTTATTGCTTTTCGTGATTATGTTTGTGTTATTTTGCCAACAGATTCTTTGTTATAATAAGAGATGTTTTGCTGCAGGGGATGACTGTGTATCTATACAAACTGGATGCACCAACGTATACATACACAACATTAACTGTGGGCTGGGGCACGGGATCAGCATCGGAGGGCTAGGGAAAGACAACACCAAAGCTTGTGTGTCGAACATCTCTGTTAGAGATGTTGTGATGCACAACACGATGAATGGAGTCCGGATCAAGACATGGCAGGTAAAAAATAGCTCTGTTTCTCAATCGCCACGAATCTTGTCCTAACCTGAATGCTGCTTTTCCTCTAGGGCGGGTCGGGATCAGTCCAAGGCGTGCAGTTCTCGAACATCCAAGTCTCTGGGGTGCAGCTGCCTATAGTCATCGACCAATTCTACTGCGATAAGAGCTCGTGCAAGAACCAGTCATCTGCAGTGGCTCTCTCTGGGATCAACTACGAGAACATACGTGGGACCTACACAGTTAAGCCCATGCACTTTGCCTGCAGTGACCACATGCCCTGCACGGACGTGACCCTAACGAACATACAGCTTAGGGCACAGAAGGAGCGCTACCACATGCATAACCCCTTCTGCTGGCAGACGTTTGGGCAGCTCTTCTCTCCGATGATCCCTCCGGTCGAGTGCCTGCAGGTAGGGAAGCCGTCGAGCAACAAGATTCAAGGGGATCATGATTCTTGCTAAGGATATTGCTCAAGCATTTTGTGTATATAGTGATGGAGTTGCTATATATATGTGTGGTGTATTTTTTGTGTGGTCGGCGTGGTTTTGGGCTGGCCCCTTCGCACCATTAGTTAGTGAAGAATATTTTTAGCAAATATCAGATGATGATATCAATAATTTGTTTACTAGGATTGTGAGATTACATGAGGCTTTTCATAGTGCGAGACTGTATAAAATTTTGTTTGAGAAAATTGTTAGGAAAAAGATTAGCTATTGTGTGATACCGTCTCACCGAAACTTCATGTGCACGATCAAGTAGCATGAAAATTGCCATTGTTTATGTGATAATGAAAAACTCCGTACTCAATTCTTGAATTTGGACTAGGACAAAAAAAACACAAAAATTTGTACGAGAATGAGACTGTCTGACATAAGATAGATAAAGATTCGTAACTTAAATCATATTCCAGTGACATATTTGTGATTTTATTTGTTTTTGTAATTATAAATATGCTGGTAGAAATAAACTTTTGGATCCGAATTCTTGTCCCTTCTCATGATAATGAGATGGTGTGACACATGTGACTAGAATCAAAGCTTCCCCTTAAATTTTGACTAGATCCCACTTCTCATGAAAAAGCTTGATACTATACTTTGTGGGCGAGATTAAACATTCGAGACTATTAATTTTATAAACAAATTATTACTGCATATTTAGATTTATGATAAATAATAATCATATTTTATAATTTTGTAAAATTCAATATCATCAACTTTAGGTCTATTTAGTAGACTTTGCACATGAGTTCATGATCAGTAATCTAAATTGTATGTTGGTGTCCATTAAAAGAATATTCTAATTCAAATTGAAACAGAAAATGTTCACACCAGGGATTGCTACGTGGAAAACTTATCATAGCAAAAAGGAAAAAGAAAAAGAAAAAAAAGAACTCGCTACGTCGCGGGCTTCTATGATGATTTATTGGACTTGGACCTTTGATGATAATAGTCCATTTCTCACGACCCCAGCCCACTTTGATGTAATGTTCATATTATGATATCATAAATCATATTACAAAAATATCATTACCGTACAATAAATAAATAAAAATATATTAAAAAATTCGAAAATATGTTTATATAAAATTTAGAATTTATCAGTTTATAATTTATTTCCCTTTCTCTTTAATTAAATATATCTATTGGTATCGTAACAGGTTGATTAAAAATTACTAACTCCATTTTAAATAGATCTTCAAAATTACCAAGTTAGTCGAACCGAATTCCTTGTTGTGCTTCAATTCACGAGTAAAAGTAAATACCAACAAGGGCAAGACTGTAATATCACTCCCATAAAAGTACTCTAATATATTAAGCTTATATAATCTCCTCTATAGAAACGTCCCATGTCCTGATTTCCCCAACGGAATCATCAATGGCGGGAATTACTGCAGAAGCTGCGAAAGCAATCAATAGAAGAATGTTTGCTATTTCGAGACATCTCATTCTGGAACCGAATCACGTCCACGGCGTCGGCATGTCCGCCTGCAGCTCCGGATTCGACGACACCTATCACCGGGTGCACGGTGTCGTACCAACTCATATCCCGCCGTGGAAGGCGGCGATCGACGATTCCGGTAAGGATTTCGCCGACATTATCTACGAGAAGGCAGTCGGAGAAGGCATTGCTAAGGTCAGCTCTGTTCTCCAACGGAAACCGCTCTAATTTTCAACTCCGCTCGCTGTCACACATTTTTAATAGTTTCGTTTATTGACTAATATATATATGTACCTATTGTATGAAGGCTTTAGGGTAGAATATAGTAGTAGGAAAACATTGTATTTCATTGATTTATTGTAATAGGTTTACAGCACTATTTAAAGATGTACTCTAGCCTCTATAAGGAAGAAAATAATACTCCTATTCTATTACATTGTATAAATTGATTTACCATATAATAAAAGATATGATCCACTTTCCTTATACTCTTCAACAGATACGATGTAAGTACTCGTGGATTTTATTAATATTCATTTCCTATTTCTTGATAGCTTTCACGTGGTCATACACAACTCCAAACTACTTTAAGGTCCTTATATGCAGTTTCGCAAAAAAAATATATAAAGAGCTATTGTATTTCCTATAATTAATACTACTATTGTGTAACCCTTCCTAATTCGACTAAAAGTTATTTTACGTCGTGACTTATAATAACGTATATTATTTCTATGCATGGTCATCTCATATGAAATAGTCAACTTTTTCAATTGGTCACTTTTATTTTGCGGTACAATTCAAATAATATTATTATCAACTACTTTCGTCGGGCGAGAGAATAGAAATATTCTTTTATATAAATTTTTATTTGATAAAGTTTCATACAATATCAATGTGATATTGAAGATTTTAGAGAGAAAAAAAAGTAAATTTGACGTAGGATATTATTATAGAGGATTGATGTGATGCGTTTGCTCACTTTTTGACGGATTAGAAACAATTTAAGATAACATCTATCATTTAAACATCATCTTATCAGTAGCTCGTAAGACCATATCTGACTTTAGAACATCGAAATTTTGAGCATCATCTCATCTGAAGTTTGAAATATCAAAAATTACATGTGAATACAATGTCATCTTACGATTATAAGATTAGAACTGACTTCTGACCATCATCGCGTCTTAACCTTGAAACAAAAGAATTGACTTTTGAGCATCATCTCGTTTGGATTGGAGCTTGAAATACCAAAACTAACTTGTGAGCATCATCTCTTCTATAGCTTGGAAGATCAAGACTGACTTCATGTCATACCGACTTGTGAGTATTATCCCGTGTAGAGTTTGATAGGCTAAAATTGTCTTATGAGCGTCATCTAATTTAGAACTTGAAATACCAAAACTGATTTGTGAACATTATATCTTTAGGATCTTGAAAGGATCAAAGAGTGGCTTAAAATCAAAAGAAGGATACGACCATCCCAAGCGCCATTAAGCACTTGAAAAGGGAAAAGAAAGCAGGCTTGGCAGTGCTTTACAGAGACAAATATATGATCGTTGCTGCTACTGTGAACTACATTTGGCACGCCCGCAACCTTCTTATCTTTGAAGACTCCCGTTTGATGTGAATAAGGTTGTATAAGGGATCCAAAGAAATATATACCGGGCCATCTATAGCCTCTTTTCGGTTTAACAAATCGTGGCACATATGGAGCTAGGTACTGTTTTGTAATGCCTTTTCTTTGTGATGTTTGGTGCCATGTTTTGTAACTTTCCAAACTTTTTTTTTAATTTTTATTTTATTTTATGAAAGTGTGAGTGGGGGCTGTACCCGTGGGTTATGGTGCACCCGTTGGTGTTCTTGATTAGGCATACGAAATCCGTTGAATACCTAGGTGTAGGAGTGTCTAGATTTTGGTATGGCGCCCTGCTGATGCTCTCATGTTCTCGATGGTTGTGTGCGTCGGATTACAGATTTGGAGCACTAACTGCACATGTTTTTTACTTGTAAGCGTGGTGGTGTCTTGTCTTGTTGCTAGCCCTCAGGCTTTGCCGTTTTGTATTTCTTCTTGACTAGTCTGTTGTTGGGGCTGTGCCCCCTGTTTTTACGTTGTCCTGCAGCGATTTTATTAGGCGTATATAACGGGGTTGTACTCTGGTTTTTTGGCTTCTTCGGATAAGGCGTTTTGCGCCATTTCGGGTCCTTTTATTGCCGTGAGGCACAGCCCCACCCCCAACCAAGACTAAGCTAAATGCTAATATTCCTTGGTTTGTTTCCCCTACTAGTATACCCGACTTCAGTTTGTATTTTATTCCCGTTTTTATTAATTTAATGCAAAGTATTTAGAAAAATTCATTTTGTCAGAATAGTATTTCTCAATTTATTGACGAATATGTTATGTTATCTATTTTACTGCAAACAAATGAATCCAAAAAATATATCAAGTATAGCATATTTATTTCCATAAAAATTTCAGTGACCATACTTGCAGTATTTACTTTCTTTTGTCCTTTTCTTCTCAAACATCTTCGTAAATTTTCTAATCACCGAATATGTTTATAATCAAGTAATCAAGACTTCCAACGACAACATTTGGACGTTTTAACTGAATCATGACAACATAAATAGCATTCATTAATTAGTCAACACTTCGATAGTTGAACGTATGGCCAACTTCGTTCTAATTACGGCGAAGACCAGTTACTGCATGCACATGCAATTATTATATTATAATTTTCTTTATTTTCATATTTTATGGTAAATACGAACAATACTATTATTAATTAGCACTCAAGCAAAACATAATTGCATCAGACATTCCCCACGTGTCAGATAATTACGAAACAAATCTATACATTATAACTTTCGAGGTGCCTACACCTCGTGGTAGATTTCGAAACCCTAAAAGTCAATACAAACGCACAACATTGTTTTCATGTATTTGAAATAGCAACCCATGTACATACTACTCTTTTTATTAGTCAACAAGAATTAGATAGTCACATTAGATTTAAATAAAGTTCAAAATTCCGTTCTAGTTGCTTATCGTCTAGATCGGAAAATTAAATATAACAGATGTAACTATTGTAGCTAGCTACATCATTTATTAAAGTTTTAGAATCTCATGTGTTGTATATACGAAACTAAAATGTAATATCACATAAACTTTGTAGCTTAATGGCATTCTTTCCCTCTGCCATGGTGAGAGACCCGAGTTCAAATTTCAATCCTGGTGTTCCCTAACTAAAAATCCTTAATTCATAAAAAGGGAGAAATCATATATAGTGCGATATAATGATGAGAAAGAATATACTTTTCTTGTGAGTTTGAAAGCAGGACAACTTTGGAAGTCAAGTATGAATGAAGTCTAAAATGAAACTTAGTTTCCGTTAAAATTCAAAACAAATCGCGGTTGATGATTAAACAAACTGTAATCGGATAAAATAGGAACTAAAGTTTGAGTAATGCTTCGACCTTCTTGAACAATTTGTTATGAATCAAATAAGTTCTTGATTTAGAATACTTTAACAATGAATTAAGGCAACAATCCGTAAATTAATTAAACATAATGAAGTACATGTGGGGCATCTTCCAACTTAGATTAATTAATAAGGTTTGACGTGGTTGATTAAGAAAATTTTAGGACGTTAATTTGGAGTTTCCCGAGAGTAGAAAAAATAAAGGGACAAGTTTTATTGAGAGGATTAAACTAGTAATATTAAAGCTGTTGTTTGTGAATTTTTCTTTTATTTGTCCACATTGAAAGATGTCATAGATTCATTTAAAATTCACTTTTCCTAACTTTTCCTAAGTAGAAACCTTTGTTTAAGTCTACGACTTCTGAATTTACAATAGTTATCTTGGAGTTATGTAATTAGTGGAGCATCAACTTCGTGCATCTGTATTAATCAATAACTTTCTAAGTCGATATATTTTGCATATATACACTAAAAATTGTAGTAACATATATTTAAGATAAACACCCCAATTAATATTTATTGTAGTGACATAATAAACGTACAACCAAATCGCCTGAAATATCATTCAGCTTTCCATTTCGTCATTAATTGTTGTTTATGTTAAAACTTTAAAAAAGAACACGGTGCAGTCGTTCACTAGTTATTAGCTAATTAGCTAATTATTTTTAAATTAGGATTTTAATTTATTCTATTAATTACTTTTCAATTAAATTAATTTTCATTTATTATTTAATTATTATAATTAAAATACAATTAGGATGGATCCATTATGCATTCGAATGCACAAGAGTGTGCCTCATGTGAAAATCTTCACACACACAACGTGTGAAAATAAAATAAAATATTATATCTAAAAGTATTAACATACATTTATGTACAATATATATATTTTTTAAATTGAAGAGATTGAGATTCGTATTGTAATCTCATATATTTATTGAACTACAATACTTCAATATTTTTGTATAGTTTTTAGAAATTAACGATGTAAATTGTAGTAATTGGCTTTCTTGATCGATATGGAAAAACATCAATCACGTGGACAAGTGTGCAATAAAGTCAGATTCATCCTTACCTACCCCAAATACTGGTTTCAAAATTTGAACACCACTTTTCATAGCACGACTTGTAATTTCTCCATCATATCATAGTCTAATCATTGCTTTATTTAAATTAAATTTCAACCAAATTATAAGCATTGATTAAGTGTTTTTCATTGTGCGGGCTTGCGGGCCATGAGTTGTGCATATCTTTGTCATTAATCTAATGATGCTCAACAGTGAAAGACCATTTTTTTTTAATGTCGTTGAGTAAACTTTGATTTAATGGTGAAAATAAGCCAAATTACCCAAGTGGGACCTCTTTGTTTGATTTCATCCATCTTGATTATGACTCAACTTGGACTAGGCAAATTATAATATACTATATATTAACGCTGTTGCTACACTTGATTTGCTGAAATTAAATCCTTATTCGATAGATGTGTGTATTATTATTTGGGTATACATGCATGCAAAGAATGTGTATCATCGATATTTACTAGTAAAAAAAGTATGAACTCTCTTCTCTCTTACGAATTATAATACACATATAATCTCCTTGCTTATTTAATGTGTACCAACAATAAATTGTTTTATATATATATATATATATATATATATATATATATGTGTGTGTGTGTGTGTGTGTGTGTGTGTGTGTAAAACTTATAAATTTAAAATAAAAA
>JAYDZE010504553.1:0-15603 GCA_034509125.1 Monilaria moniliformis
AAATACTTGATTTTACCAAACAAAAGATTTGGAATTGAATTATAATACCAAAACTTCAAATTCAATTCCATATAATTCTAATTCCAAATCAATTCCAAATCCATTTTACCAAACGGACCCTTAAATTATTCGACCTTTAAGACGGTTTCACCTTCAAGGTCTAGTTTTTGGGGTTATTTACAAGTTATTGCTTCCCTCAAGATAATAGTAATCTAAGCCTTTGCATTATATTTCCTTCGACATATCCATACTAATGTGTGCAACAAAAGTTGTATTATTCTCATAGAAGATAGTGAAGCGTATATCTTATATCAATATACACACGTAACCAATTTACAATTTACAATAGCATTATAAAGATAAAATTAATAACCAACATCGAGTAGCCACCTATATCGGATCTTGATGTATTTCATAAAATTATAGTTCCTACATTCCATTTCAATAGGCCATTTATTTTATTTGGACATCTCATTTTAAAAGGGCACTACATAAAATGAAAATTCAATACATAACAAATACTCCAATATAGCTCATTATTTACACCATATATCATTGTAGCCCCCACTTATTTTGTCTATTTCTTCTACTTTATTAATATTCTCTCTTATTTATTTTTCTGGATAAGTACACATTCAACAAAAGTTACATTATCTCTCATATTTTATTATAAACTATTTGTTTTTTAACATCTGTATCCGAATCTAAAAGTCTATTCTAATGGGATAGAGGGAGTACAATACGATATAACATGCAAAATAACTTATAATTTCAAGGTCAAGATGAAGGAATATTTTATTTAACTAACATTCAATTGCCTGTAGGATTGTTTCTTGGATAATCTAAACATACCGTACATCGATTAAATATCTATTAATATAATTTGATGAGACTCCAAATTTGATTACTGTTTATCATGTGCTAAGATCTTGATGTTAGATGGACAACAAGTTTCTAAGAACTCCCTAAGCAGAAAATGTCAGATCACGCCACCAACTCTCTTTGCTCTCTCAATATACCGTGTATATTTTCAATGACGTATTATGAACTGCAAAATATGTATTTATAAAATAAATACATTAACCTGTTGGGCCAAGCCTGATAGGAAATTAATTCTTCTATTGGGATAAGAGACAATTTGGACCAGACCAGATATCATATACTAAAAATAACGTTGAGCTTTATAATAAATTAATTTCTTATGCTCGGCCAAGAATAATAATTCATTTCAGTAGAGAATTATTATTGACTTACCCATTTATTCTGAGATGAGTTGGAGCTTGTATTTTACCTAAATTTTTTATGTATTTAAGATATTAGATATTCATTAATTAATAAAAGTATCTAACAATTTAAATTAATTAACTACTTATTAATTCCTTAAGTAGTACTACTAAAACTTGCTACCTGAACTTAATCATTGTAGGATTTAATACGATAAAACTTTTAAGCTTCTTAAGGAGATATTATTAGTCTGAACTGAATACAGTTATCTAATACAAATAACTAGATGTCATACACGAACTACTATAATGCAATGTATAGAATACTCAAGTTAATATATGACTCTTATTCATAGTGAGTTAAAGTGACACACACTCGATATTTCAGTGCTTTTAGAGATTAAATTAAAGGCATAGTGTAGTTTTATTGCTATATATACACACACCCCATTTAATTTCACTTCAACTAAATTTCAAACTTGCAAAATCTAAAACTATTTTTACCTTCAAAAGAGAAGATATCAAAGTATGTTTATTTTTGGAGTAATGATAAATTAACGTAATATATATATACATAACTGGGTAATTTTGTCGATTAATTTCCATAATTTCCAAAAATCAAGGAATTTATCCAATTTAGTTACATTTATATTTTACATATTTACCCATCCACGTTAGCTAAAAGGATGATAATATTTTCAACTCTAATTTAAATGATTTTATTTTGTTTAAAAAGAGATTTTATTTCCATAAATTAAAATAATTTATTGATGATTTTTTTTTAAATTTTTTGATGGAAACAAGTAAATGGGAAACAAAAAACAAAAGACAAAGAAAAGATGCAAACAAGTTAATATTACTTAACAATCTATCAATATATATTGAACTAAATTAATTATGCTATAATTAACTTAAATATAATTTGATCAATTAATTAATTGATTAAATAAATAGTTCTATATTTTAGATTCATTAATTTGATTTTGGGGTTGGGTTCAAAAAATAGCTAAGGTTGTAATCTAGATTTTGTTGTATTATAAGACACATTTATCAAAACATAATTAGAGGATATTAATATAGTATAAATTGACTTGAAATAGAAAATGAATACTAGGATAATTTTTAATTAAAATTCATGAAATGAGTATATATATGAGTTTATAAATTTGAAATAGGCTTCATGAATTGTACAATTTCTAAATTTTTATTCTGAATTTTATTTTTAGTCTTTTGTTATTTATAATATTTACCATAAAAAATTAAATCATTTCGACAAATTTAACATGTATTACTATATGAGTTTCACGGGAACATATAACAAAATCACTTATTAGTTGAGATTAGGACAAATACAATTGTATAAATTATAAATGGGATCAAATAATTGAACTAATTAGTGAGTATTACCAAACGAATTTGGGACGATAACATATAGTAAATTAGTTTTCAATCATGTTTGGGACTGATACATGTTTGTAAGTTCTAAATAGGTCTCAAAAATTGGTTACGGTCTTTGAAGCTCCAAATGAGATGATGCTCACAAGTCAGAGATGGTCTGTCAAGCTCCAAACGAGATGATGGTTAGAACATAGTTATGGTCTTTCAAGCTCGAAACGAGATGATGCTCACAAATTAAGTTCTGATTTTAGAAGCTTCAGATGAGATGACACTTACAAGTTAGTTTTGATATTTTAAATAATTTACATAAAGACTATTTCATATGTTATGACTATAATAACAATGTAAACTGATAATAAAGTATAATGTAAAAGGATTTTCCGTCAAGTTTTGACGGATTACACGCTAGTATATCCATATAGGGGATTGAATAAAAACATTTCATCTGTAGCAACTAGGAACCCCTAGGGTCAAACCATGACCCTAGTGTATAACTAAGACCAATAAACCACCATCTGATCCCGAAAATAGAAGGCCGAGATTTGATTACGCCGAGTATCATTATACAGTATCGTCAATGTCATGATAAGGGTATAACAGTACAAAAAAAAAGTGTGGTTAAGAATGGAAGTTTCGTGTAATCAAGCCACTAAAATCTTGGAAGATGTACCCAGTACATCATCAATGCGTATCTAACAACAAACATGTAAATAATCCACTACCATAAAAAACGAAAATTATAACTCCACTAAATCTATCAACAATAATTTTTTTGAAAATATTTCAAAATCTTAACTAACAATGTATGATGATTATAGTGACAACATATAATGATATTATTAGTTTGTTATGATGATTCGTCGTAAGCTATGTAATGTAACATTGTTCGTTTATAGACGAATATCATTAGTCCTATTTTTACCTTCATCATATTACAATAATTATATTATCATATAACGTAATGCACATCATCATAATGCTTCTGAAAATAAAAAATCTATCACATAATATATTTACCTTAATTATTGGTTGTTACCAAATCTGCTGTATCAATTAAAATACCTAAAAATAAAGAAGTTACCATATCTATTAAATGAAATACAAATCACGTTCGTATAAAATAGGGATTACATCATTACTGCGGTTTTAACCATTTACTATACTACTCTTTATTCAATATGTTAATTATAAAATAATTTCACATGACATGTTTGCATCCTTTAGATCTTACAAATCAGTGGTTTCCATTCAGTTTCCGTTCTGCGATAAGAAAGTGTTCTAATTTGAATACACCTATATATATATAAGTTTTACAATGGGAGATAGTGGCTACCCAACACCTATGACACACACCACTTGGTTCCCTTCCGTCATAAATATATATGTCTAGTGCATAAATATATATGAATACATGAGAAATTGATGTCATAATTTTAAATCAATAATATACATATAAATTGTAATATATATATTATTCATATTAAAAATCAAATTATGTATCCTAATAAAATTGGTTCAAATATTGTTTCTTATATAACTATAATGTTTTAATTCAAAAAAGTAATTATTTACATAAATATCACTATATTTATGATACTTGTAATGTATTAAAAATTGATAAATATCATTATATGGAAAATATAAATATATATTTAATTTCTTTACTTCAAAATTAATTCTAAATGACATCAAAGAAAAAATAACAATTTATATTAATGTCATATTTTTATGACAATTGTAATATAGTAGAAGTTGATTAATATCATTATATAAAAAATTATAAGTTTACATTTAATTTTTTTTACTTTAAATTAAATTCTAAATGTCATCCCCTCCTCCAAAAAAGAAGGAAAAATAAAGAACAATACATATAAAATATTCTAATAGTTAAATTTGATCAATAATACTAGAATTTTTTGTTCTTGTTTAGTACCAAAGCATTAAAATATTTATTGCTGGTGAAATAAATATAACAAAATAGAGTCAATCCTTCATGGCTAAATAGTATTTGATTTTTGTAAGATTTATTCAAGTTTAACTTCATTAATGTGAGCAAAAAGAAAATTAAAGAGTTAAAAGAAATAAAATAGAAACGATAATAAGGAGAAAAGAAAATAATGGTTGGGTTTGAAGAATAAATTGAGTAATCCATTTTTAACATTTATAAAACATGAGTTATAATAATGAATTTGTGAATATCTTCTTACTATTCTGACAAATTTAAAAAGAAAAAGAAAAAAACAAATTTTATCAAAAATTTAGGAATATTTTTGCATCCAAAATTTTCAAATAATTATAGTGGTGGTTTTTAAGGATAGAATCAATGATATATTTTCTAAATATATTGGATAGATAAATTAGTCATGAATAATATAATTTAATAAAAATCAATTTTAAATAATTAAACTGCTATGACCAAATGTACAACTCTAATAATTATATTTGAATTTTTTATTCGTGAAGATAAGACAATCTCCTTAATATTCCAAAAGCACTTTAGCGGTGAATTTTTATTTATTAATTTAAAATAGAAATATTTTGAAAGATCAAACTCTACAATTCTCTTCCTCGTGCTACGTGAATTGTTCCACACACATATACGTTCTAATTCTTCTTTATTTTAATTTTAGTTTTGGTTTGTTTATTTTTATATATAAGGAAATGCTTGTAATTGTTATTTGTGAATGGACATTTAGTAACCTTTTGTCCCCACAAATTACAAGAAACAAGAAATTGTATTGGGCAAACATTGTTCAATAGGTTCGTTGACGACTAACTACTAGTTATCCAGAATCAAAATATTAGCAGATATCCAATGTTCATCCTGGATAATGAAATAAAATAATCATTTGGGTTTTCGAGATTGATAGGAGAAATGTGAAGAACACATAGCGTATTTCAATAAGTAAAATTTAGGAGCATATCTTTCTTTTAAAAATTGACAAATGGGTAATCGTGACCAAACCTTGATTACTCCCTCTTAGGTCAGGTGAAATATGCCATTAAGCTACAAGACGAGTGTTATATTTCTAATACATGTAGAATTGATGATGCACCCTTATGCTTATACATATACAAAAGTAGAATTTCATATGGTCAAACGACACAATATTATTATAGGTGAAGGGAAGGTGCGATGAAAGAGTGGTAACAAGCAAATAATTCAATGGCCTCAAACGGAACTATATTTTGAAATTTTAAAAATTAGCCCTTATAAAACTGTGAGTGGAAAGCCCGGCCCATATTATGCTGCGCTCCAAAACGCCCTTTTGCTTCTTCTCGCACCGTCGCCTCAGATTTCCGAATTTCAAAATTTCCAAATTTCAGTTTCTGCTCTATGTCAACCGGCAAAAAAATAAAATAAATAAATAACATAAAAAAGAGGCAACCTCTCAAATTCCGAGGAACAATTTCCCAAACAAATTTAATCCATTAAAATGGGCAGTAAATCCGATGTCAAGAAACGGAGAGTCCGGAGGGCTCCGAAAATGGCCGTAAAGCAAGAAGTGATCGAAATCAACGATTCCTGCCCTTCTCCCGGCACTCCTCTGAAGCCTATATTTTGTCTCAAAAATAGAGAAGAAGTCAAGAAATTCGAGGAGCTGGAAGAGTGCTTCATCCTCGAATTCGATCCCTACAGTAATTTGGATGTGTTGCCTAGCACTGTGAGTGATGATAATGTTGAGGCCGAGTTGAGCGTTGTTGCTGAGAAGGGGCAGGTGATCTTCAATTTTATTAGTGCTTTTTTCTTTTTTAGTAGGTTTTTGATGGGATGATTATGTTTTTTGTCTTGAAAGATTGGAAATTCTTGCAGGGCTTCTAATGTTTTTTCATTATAATTGTGTTTCTGAAATTTCTCAACTTTTTACAGTGGTGATCATATGTTTGGAAGTAGTCAAATGTTAGTGAATGCTTGATATATCTCTAATTTTATTACACGTGCTTTATAGCAGATAGATGAATTTGTATTTGTCTTATTTGATGTATTTTGATTGCTTGTGAATGCTGATGTAAATGCATCTTGTCAATCGGGTTTAGGAGAAAGCTGCGGTTTAGTAGAAATCACTTGAGTTTATTTTAATGCAATTTTCTTTTTGAAGACGAGGAGAAACCTGTAGTAGCTACTAGAATTCACTTACTAGTTTGTTTCAGGTGGGAAATTACTTCCTCTCTTAAGCATTTTAGTGTCATTTGTCATTTGGAGAAACCTGCAGTCACTTGAGTGTGTTTTATGCCAATTTGTCTTTTTAGAGACGAAGGGAAAACCTGCATTCGTTTCTTAAGGGCATCCACAACAACATGCTCTTATTTTCCATTCCCTTACCCCGCACACATGTCCTTAATTTCCTCTTATCACTAATAATGAGTCTCATATTTGATTTTCTTTATTCTCTCTTATTTCTTATAATTTGTAATTTTGAATATTTATTTATGTATCCTAATTAAATATTAATTTGCGAATAATCTTAAACTTCTGCTTGAGGCATCGAACTATTGTGCGGTGATTCTCCAATTGTTCCTTGTCCATACCAGACGTGTCAGTGCAATTAGCTTTGAAATACAAATTCCACACGCCTCATTTGTTTATTATATAATCAAATCATTCTTCTTTTAGGTGTTAGTTTGAGATTAGAGATTTTGAAACAACTTATTTACTTGGATGAATTCAAGTAGGTTGCCTGCAGAGACTATCCACATCCAAGAAACACTTGTGCAAGATTTCCCTTCGAGAAGACGCCCCACGTCAAGCACTGCGAACTGGTAAAATTTGCCTTATGTTTGCGTTTGTTGCTCCATTTTTAATCCAAATCTAAGCTTACTTCCTGTTGTTTTTTTACATTTTTAATTTTATTTTATTTGCAGTGCTACTGTTATGTCTGTGATCTATCTGCTCCGTGTCCGAAGTGGACTGGAACGGCCGGCCATTGCCATGCGTTTAACAACGAAGCTTGGGACGACGAGAAGAGGGTAAGGAGGCAACTAACCAAGACTGTATAGCATAGAATTGGTAGGTTTTGGACTGTGAATATGATGAAGCTGCTGAAAGAGGGGTGCAGTGTTTTGATGTTTTTTTGTTAAGTTTAATGCTAAACCTTTTTCTAGATGAAATGGGAGTCATTGGAAGGCAATTTTGTTACTTGAGCAAGCGCGTGATTTGTTTTCCTAGGAAGGTTCTATTGAATCATACATTCAATTGAGGGATAGTATGAGTATGATCCGATGAACCCATTATTTTACGTGTTGGTCTTCTTCTCGAACCAAAAATATTGAGAAGAAGTCATTAATATGAAAATTCAGTGAACCTAAGGTGTTCTTGTTTGAAACCTATGATTTTTTTTTAATTTTCTAAATCACTTTCTGATTTTATTTTTATTGTTTTACACAACTGTGTACTACGTTTGGGAGGGGGGGGGGGACTGGAGTTTCAAAATTTTATGTTTTTCTTTTTCAACACTGAACTTAGATATAAATCTTTTCAACTAAATTAAGTAATTCCAAAAGTTAGAAAATGCCCCCCTCCATCAATTCTATGTTAAAACTGTCCAACTCCATAGAAATATATGTTTTTTTTGTTCAAAAAGGCTAAAATATTTTTAGAGCCTTTTTGATAGCCTAGATGATATTCGCCTAGACAAGATAAAAATTAAGATATGGTATCTTAATTATGAATTTCCAAAATTCCCCTATATCAACTCTAAATCGATTCTGCAAAGAGAGTGGCATTCACAAATCTCAATGTGGATATTCAAACAAGAACAGAAAAAAGTTTCAAGAAAATGACAAAGGCACCTCTTTGTACTTGGTAGTTGTATTGGGAATGCCATTTACACCCCGCCATTTAGGAGAGATATGAGTGGCTTCTTCATCATTCCAGTGAGCTGCCACCATCCCAAGAAGAGATCAGTCTCCGGAC
Source organism: Monilaria moniliformis (assembly GCA_034509125.1). Lineage (NCBI taxonomy): Eukaryota > Viridiplantae > Streptophyta > Magnoliopsida > Caryophyllales > Aizoaceae > Monilaria > Monilaria moniliformis. The sequence continues at coordinate 8,536 of JAYDZE010504553.1, forward strand.
TTCTCTCGTAATGAACATTTTCACCAGCATGCCCAATAATGAAGAAACCTTCAACGAAAGATAAAGAATGATTTCATGACTCATGGAGATGGTTTACTGACAAACCTTGGTGAAAGAATTCTGGTTCTAGCTGCAACCAATAGATCATTCGTTCTCGATGAAGCAATCATCAGGCGCTTCGAGAGAAGGTAGATTCTCTTACATATTTAAGTACAAGTTAGCTAGAACTGTACGCAATTTTGGTGAGCCAGCTTTCTTACTATAATTATTTGTTGATTGCTACAGAATAATGGTTGGCTTACCGTCTGTGGAGAACAGGGAGGAAGATACTGAGGAACCATATTGTCGGAGTTGTGTTCTGAAATAGCTCACATTATGAACCATATTGCCAGAGAAGGAACCATATTGTCGGAGTTGAAGCAATGGAACTACTTACACGGGGAAGGTGGTTCGAGGAAAAAGGAACAACTGTCTTACTTCTTGTAGGATGGAGGTTGCGTTCTGAAATAGCTCACATTCCATAGAAACCCTTTGAATATTTGTTGTTGATTGTTTGTTAAATATGTAAGCTCAGCGGTAGATGATAGCTGTGTGTTGCATCATTGCATTTAATTTATTAAGATTAGTAATGAATTGATATTTATTTTAATAGATTTTGTTTTGTTTTAAATTATGTATATCAATTCAACCATGATCTTCAATTTTAATGAAGGTATATATGGTCGGGCTTCCATTGACATCCCATTTCTAAGTTTTAAATTGAATTTTGCATTTAATATTTGAGAATTCTGCCTTGGCCACCACCATAACTATTTTAAGGGATGAAAACAAGTAGTTAACACCATATACATGTCTGTCAAGAATTCACACTGACTCCCCGCAACTGACATAATCCATAAGCCAACAATCACCTGCAAATTGAAAGGGGAATCATCAATCTCAGATATTGGTTTGTAAATGACACAATGATTTAACGTGGTTCGATCGTTAATTAGATCTACGTCCACGGCTCAAAGTGTTTGAGTTTATTTGCAACTTTCGTGCGTTACAATTATCTCCAGGCTGAATGCCTTAAATGCTCTGCCTCAAGCTCTATTTATAGAGTTTACATGGGCTTGAATATGGGCTTTACTCGGGGGCCGAGCTGCTGGGCTTCTCTTGGGGGCCGAGCTGCTGGGCCTTCCTTGGGGCCGAGCTTCTAGCGTCTGGGCCGAATTTGTTTGTGGGCTGAGCTTTTACTGCGAGGCCCATTTATGTTGGGCCGTATCCTATCACATCCCCCCCCCCCCAAAAAAAGAGAGGGTAGAAGCGAGGGTGTAGAGTAGGGGTGATCTTGATGGAGTGGGATTGCTAGTTCGTCTCCTCTTCGGAGTTTGAAACTGATGGGGTCGACTTCGTCCTTATGAGTTTGTCGCCTTGTCAGGGATACTTCGGCCGAGGTGACTTAGTTTTTGAGGGAGGTGGGGTGCGTTACCTCGACGAAGTAACTTTGCACGATCTTAGAAGACGTGCGTCATATTGACGAGGTAACTTTGCACTTGTGAGAACTTCGGTGGAGTACGGCTCGTTGGAGACATTTTGGCCAAGGTGACTTCGGTCTTGAGGGTGGAGATGTGCGTTACCTAGACGAGGTAACTTTGCACGATCTCAGAAACGACGAAGTGGGAGAGGAGGTATTGGGGGTACCGAAGCCGAACACGGGCTAACGGCATCATGTAATAAATGCGGCGGTTGGGTTCCCGATAAAGTAGGGATACGGAGGGTCAGCACAGTATCCCACGCGGTACAGTACTTAAGCCTATCGAACACGCTTCATGCATTATCTCTCCCATGATCCCTCAGAAATTTTAAAAACTTTCCGGCTTTTTCGCGATTTCTGATTCTGCAACTCCGACTACTTTTCTTTCTCCCGACTTTCTCTCCGTCAGAAGCCATCAGTAAGTGTCATGTCGTCTTCTTCTTTTGTCGAGTCTCCTGCTTTTGTGTCTAGGGTTCCGTCGGAACCCTTGTATCGACCGGGGTCGGTGGAACTTGAAGTTCTGTCGACTGACGGTGAAGTAATAACCCGTAGTGTGGGTTTTCCGGCCAGGTGGTAGTCGCTGGGGGAGGGGGGGTTGTCAGCCACCCTTCTTCTTTGGATCTTTCCGCCATTATGGCTATTTCCAAGAAATATTTTTTTCCTTCTTCCTCCCGATTTATCGCACCTCGTCCGGTCGATAGGGCTTGCTCCCCTCCTTATGGGTATACGTCGGTTTTTGTAGATTGTCTTAGGTTCGGTCTTCGTTTTCCGCTTCCGAGTGTGTTTGGCGATCTGCTTGGGAAGTTTGAACTTCCTTTGGGGCAGATAATGCCGAACACTTTTAGGCAACTAGACTGTTTGGGGGTCGAGGAGCATAAGCTTGGCATCCCATTTTCTGTAAATCTTTTACTTAGGTTTTTTACTTTCAAGAACTTAAATGGTTCTTTCTATCTGTCGCCTCGTCCGAGGTCCGGTATCAGGGCCAAGACGTCGTCAAAAGTTTCGAACTGGCAGAAGAAATTTTTCTTCTGTCGGGTCGACGACGTCCCTGAGTTAGGGTGGAGGACTGAAGGTATCTCGGATGCCGCAGTCGAGGACTCCGCTGACGATCTCGGGGATGCCCTGAGTGAGCTAGGCCTGATTGACACGGAGTATACCGAGGCCGAGCTTGCCGATGCAGGGTTGAGCCCCTACAGGCCGGGTACCGATGTGGACCCTGGTGAGGGTCTTACTTGCTGTGTTTTCGCACTTATTTTATTTGTGCTGTTCTGATGTCGTTTTGTTTCTTTGCAGTGAGGTTCGAGGCGTCCTTCGACCATAAGGCGAAGAAGGCTGCGGCCAGGAAAGCGCCCCTGAAGACCAGCAAGAAAAGGTCGAGGGAGGAGGCTGTCTTGAAGATAGCCAAGGCTCGCCCGCCTCCGGCTAAGCGTGCCGAACTCCCGGAGGGCGCGGGGGGTGGCCTCTCGCCGCAGCTCCAACACCGACGCCGAGGCAAGCGGCCTATGGGGTCCCCCAGTTCGCTTCCCTTTTCGGGGGAGGGGGCTGTGCTGGCTCTGGCTTCTCCTGGCGAGGTGAAGTCCTTTCCGGAGGTAAGCCACTTTTTTCTCTTTCGCCTTTTGATGATTTTTTTTTTGCTAATAACTTCTTGTTATTGGCAGATGATCGAGGAGATGCACTCCTACCTCTGCCGCAGGGCTGCGGAGCTCGAACAGGCGTCCCGGGCGAGCCGGGAGTGGGAGGAGAAGGTGGCGGTAGCCGAGGTGAGGCCTGCCGAGGAGAGGGCGAGAGCCGAGGCTGCGGCGGCTCAAGCCGAGACGGCCAAGGCTGTGGCGGTGGCAAGGGTGGAGGCAGCTGAGGCTGAGGTCGCGACGGCTGAAGCTGAGGCGAGGGCCGCCGTGGAGGCGGCGAAGGCCGAAGTAGAGGCGGTGAATGCGGAGGCGACCGAGGCTATGAGACGGCGAGAGGCCGAATTGGTGGCTTCGCAGGGGCCGATCCTGCGCGCCTTCGCTGAGCGGTTGCTCTTCAGCGACTCCTTCTTCGAGGTGACGGGGAGGCTGACGAGCCTGGTCGCGGGCAAGATCGCGGTGGGGGTTCTTGATGAAGTCTCTGCGGACTTCCCCAGCCTGGATAGGGCCAAGTATGGCTACGAGCTGCCGGGGAAGGAGGACTTCTACCGCGCCTACGCCGAGGTGCTCCTGGAGGGGCTCGAGACCTCTCCCGTATTGAGGACGCTGTCGCGGTCGCCGAACCTGCTCTCCGTGGATGCTATCCGCAGTTGCCCTGCCGACCGGGATGCCGATCTGGAGCCCATCCTCGCCGAGCTGATGGCAGAAAGGAAAGAGGAGGGCGACGACGAGGAGCCGGCCGCCGAAGCTGAGGAGCTGACTGCCGAGGTTACGCCGAGTGCCGAGCCGCAAGGGGGCGCCGATCAGTTGGTGCCAAAGGGCAGGGTGCCGAGGAGGGGGTATGATTCCACCTGTTTGTTGTACCTTCCCTCCTCTTTTTTTTTGCACTTTTTCTTGATGTCTCTTCGTCTTTAGGTGATATAGATATGTGTATCACTTCACCGATAGGTGACATCAATTTGTGTATTTCTTCACCGATAGGACTTCTGTAATTTCTCGTCTTCGAGACTTTAATAATAAATGAACTTTTCTCAAGTCTGAAATTCTTTCTTGTTCTTTTATTATGTAGTCTCCCATCGATGTTACTCCACTCGTTAACCAAATAAGACAGCTGACTCGAGCTCTCGAAGTAAAAGAAGCCAAAGTCTTGCATTTGAAGGGTAATCTCGAAGCCGTCAATAACGAGGTCGAGGTGAAGTTCAAAGCCGCGCAAGAGAAATACGACGAGCTGCAAGCTCGGTTTCTGGAGCTGGAGGAGAAGCTGGAGATCGCCAAGTATGATGCCAAGCGGGTTACTGAAGAACACGCTGAATACGAGGCGATCATTCATCGAGCTGGAGGGAAGACCATCTCCGAAGTCGAGGCCATAGTCAAGGAGCTCTTGGCTGGATGTGCCAAGTATAAACAGCGGTATGGATCGGGCTCCCGGCAGCTCGAAGAGCAAGTTGACAAGCTGAGGCGAGCGGCTAGCCTGTACAAGACGATCACAGATCGTCGCCCAAAGCTAGCGCGGTTTATTGCTTCGGATTCTGGGGCGTCGAGCTCGTCGAATCCCGATGATAGCTTGACAATCGTGCAACGGCATCCTCGGGAATTCCTGCTTCGAGAGGTCGCCGAGCGAGGTCGAGGCCGGAGAGTCCAATCTGGCCGAGGGCGCGGAGCTCAAACCGGCCGAGGCCGAGGAGCGGCTGAAGGACAAGGCAGGGGTAGGGGTAGGCTTAGTATAGACGATATGTTGAATGTAAATAGAGATTTTGTTAGGGAGTGGCTTAGTTTTTGCTGATCTCCGAGCTCTCCTTTGTCTTAATTGTAAATCTGTGGCTCCACCCCTTATGTAATAAAATTTAAATTTTATCTACATACTTTGTCTCCAATAAGGGTAGCTCGTCCTTGATTACATAATATCCTCAACCCACAAACACTATAGTGTCACCTTTGAATTTTATTTTCCTGCTCCATCTTGGAACAAAGTAGTCATTCCCGGAGGTATATTGTCGTCCTTTTGAGGGATTAAGTTCATCATTGGGAGGAATATCACGCCCTTTGAGGGAATGAGTCCGTCCTTGGAAGGCATGACCATTCCTTTGAGGGCATGAGTTCGTCCTCGAAAGGTATGACCGTTCCTTTAAGGGAATGAGTTCGTCCTCGGAAGGTATGACCGTTCCTTTGAGGGAATGAACTTGGGTTCCTTATTTGGCGAGGACATCGCTAAGGGTGATCCCCCGTTGTACACTTTGTTTTTGACCCTTGTGGCGGGTTTTACCTCGGGATCCTTATGAGGATTTATGGTTCGCCTCGGGAGGTATTTGTACCGTCCTGTCAATGGAACTTAGATAGTTTCATGGTCGGCATTTTACCATCCCCTTCGAGGGAATAAGTTCAACCTCGGGATTGTTTTATGCCGACCTTTTCGTGGATATTGTTTATTTAAACAAGAGATAAAACGCATAAGTAGGACGTAAAAAAAACCATGCAAAACTAATGAAATGAAACGAACTTTTCATTTAAAAGGACGGAAAAATAAAGAAAAATTACATGCGTCTTATATGTCATCCTACGAACTAGACAATGGACTTCGTCCCACTCATGCAAAGTATCTCTTTAAATGAACTATATGCCACTTCGGGGTACTGGCTGACCTGATAAATGGGTTAGCTTGTAGGATCCTTTGCCGAGGACTTCTGCAACCCGGAACGGTCCTTTCCATATTGCTTCAAGTTTTCCGAGCCGTTCGGCCTTGCTAGCCTCGTTGTTCCGAAGGACGAGGTCGCCTACTTGGAATTACTGGTACTTGACTCTTTGGTTGTAGTACCGAGCCACTTGTTGTTTGTACCGAGCTTCCCTTATATAAGCGCGCTCTCTCCTCTCTTCCACAAGGTCCAGGTCGGCTCGAAGATTTTCTTCGTTGGACTCGGCTGAGAAGTTGATGGTGCGGGGGCTGGGCATGCCGATCTCCACGGGAATGACAGCTTCCGTTCCGTACACCAGACTGTAAGGTGTTTCACCGTTGGGCGTCCGAGGAGTGGTTCGGTATGACCATAGGACGTTGGGTAGGTTTTCTACCCAAGCACTTTTGGCTTGATCGAGGCGACGCTTGAGTCCTCGTACTATTATCCGGTTAGTGACCTCGGTTTGGCCGTTCGCTTGAGGATGGGCTACCGAGGTGAACCTCTGCTGGACATGGAGACCTTCGCACCATTTCTTGAAGACTTTGTCCGTGAATTGCGTCCCATTGTCCGAGACGAGGATGCATGGGATGCCGAAGCGGCATACAATATTCTTCCAGACGAAGTTGATGGCGTTCTTGCTTGTGATATTCACTAGTGGTTCAGCTTCGATCCACTTGGTGAAATAGTCGATGGCTACTATCAAGAACTTGAACTTCCCGGGGGCTGTGTCGAGGAGGCCTACGATGTCGATCCCCCACTGTGTAAACGGCCAGGAACTATGCATGCTGACGAGGTCACTTTGTGGTAGCCTCGGCATGGTTCCGTGGACCTGACACTTCGGACACTTCTTTACGAGCTCGGTTGAGTCATGTACCATTGTGGGCTAGAAGTACCCTTGTAGCATGACTTTCTTTGACAACGCACGAGCTCCGATGTGGTTTCCGAATGACCCTTCGTGCACTTCTCTGAGCACGTAGTCTGCCTCGTTGGGTCCTATACACCTCAGGAGTGGTTGGAGGTAAGATCTCCTGTACAGGACGCCTTGTTCGAGGACGTATCGCAAAGACTTGTGCAAAATCCTTCTTGCTTCGAGCTTGTCGGTAGGAAACTCGCTTTTCTCCAAATAACTTCGGATAGGAGTCATCCAACTTGGCTCGTTAGCAATTAAATTGACCTCAGCTTCGTCTATGCTTCTCAGCTGAACTTCTTCCTCATGTGAGGAGGATGCCGAGGCTAACTTGCTTAAGGCGTCAGC